>OZ022241.1:3229995-3299995 GCA_963978895.1 Erpobdella octoculata | reverse complement strand
TCTTAACTTCCTAATTACCCGTTTATTAATTAGATTTATATCCCGATTTCTCTACGACCACAACATCCACGAACTCTTTTCGTAGAGACAATGAAACGCAACACTAAGTATGAATTAGAGCCTTCAGTGAGTTGAACTAGAAATGACTCATCTCTCATTGATTTCTTATATGACATTAGTTTCAGCCGTTTCGTCCAAAACACAACACAAGTCTTAAAACGTTAAAGCAAAAAAAACTGAACAAATTATTGCAAGAAATTTCGCTTTTATTAATTCATTTTTCATTTGTTTCCCCACCAATTCTGAACTTCTGAGAGTACGTTGAAGCTTCTGGGTCAGAGTTGACGAAATTCTGACGTGGAAATTTCTCTTCTTGGCTGCCGCTTCGATGGCGGCCTCCAAAAGGAATTGAGTGAGAGTCACCATAAAACTGACTTTGATATTCAAGTAATGAGGTCAAAGAAGGTGACGACCTCAATGTCGAAGGATTTATAAACGATGACGATAACGATGGTGACAGGTTGTGCAATGACGATGAATGCAGTTTAGAGCTATCTATAAATGACAACTGTTTTATGGCGTGAGCGAGCCACGACCTCGGATCCAAATGGCTCCTCTTGCCCAGTCTACTGTCGAAGTAGACGCAGCACTTGCAGCACCAATCACAGTTCTGGAGGCAGACATTTCCGCAGGCGTGGTTACCACACGTGCCGCAGCTACACCTTGAAGCTTTCTTCTTTCCATTCAAAGTTGACATTTCCTCTCCCTCTGCTATCCACGTTTGAGACCAGATGAGGAGCCAAACATTCACTGTAGAGGAAAAGAAAAGTTTATTATTATTATTATTATTGAAATCGAATATAAAAACGAGGTTGATTTATTGAATAAATTAAGTTTAATTTGATTTAAAAAAAAGTAAATTAGTTTTCTTTAATAAATATTTAGCTATTAAACACTTCAAATATTAGTTTTATCTTTTTTATCTTGATTTTTTTTAAACCAGATTTAAATCGAGAAACAATCAATCAATCAATGTGAGTATTTATTACTATTTATAGAACGTTTTCTACAGAGCTCAGCGGCGGTTTTTTTACAGAGAACCGGTTTAGCGTGCTAATATTCCGATGGTATCGGCTACTAGGCAGAGAGTGGCAGTTGAACCATGGGTTTTTCACTTTCCCGAAAAAAAATATAAAAAAATATGAAATGATGGTTTATAATTAAACAAACATTTTACTTTTTATTTTTCTTCTCGTCTTTTTCTGCTTAAAATTATTAAGAAGCTTTTTGAGCTCCAATTCATGGAAAGTAATCAAATATTCATTATCATCATGGAATTGTGTTTCTACTTTTGCAGGCGTCTGAGTTTAGTTTCTACCGTTTGTGAGATTTCAAAATAGTTAACAGAAATAAGAGAAAGTGAGATAATATGAGATGATGGGGTGATATGGGATGGTGAGATGATATGGGATGGGATGGTGATGTGGGATGATGGGGATATAGGATGGTTGGGTGATATTGGATAGTGGGGTGAGAAGGGATAGTGGGGTGATTATGGGATGGTGGTGTAATATGGGATGATGGGGTGATATGGGATAGTGGGGTGAATTGGGATGGTGGAGTGATATGGGATGATGGGGTGATGGAGTGATATGGGATAGTTGAATGATGTGGGATGGGTGATATTTTTTACAAATTTTACACTGAAAACTTCCAGAGTTGGCATCTGCAGAATATATATACTTGTGAGTGTATCCGCTTTCGACAAAAGTAAGAAAAGCATCATTCCAAAATATACAATAATTTTCAATGTACAAATTGAATTAGTACAAATTATAAATTATTGAAACTTTACACAACTTTACAATGTACACTACGACTACGCATTGCACAATGGCGTATATGTATGGTTGATTTTTATGTATTTTCATTTTTTAACTGGTCGTTTAATCTCTGACAATTTTTATTAAATAACAACTACGAGTTTAACAAAAACCTTTTGCTTATAATTTTTGTCCTAAAAATTCTCAAAAAAAAAATATAAGTACAATGTGGCCTGGGTAATCTCAACGTGCGCTACTGAAGCTTGAAATAAGCATCATCATTATTATTATTTATAGAATTGAACTTGATCCGATTTCAGACTATTCAGGATCCTGATGGAACCATCAGAGCGTCAGAGCTTGACAGCAGTAGAAATTGCTTGCTTAATATGTTGATCTTATGTGCTTCCTCCTTCACAACGAATATGTACAAATCTTTTAAACAATCAAAGTGACAATTTCAATTACGGTAAGCAATATGCTTTCCAAAATACAAATTTTGAAGTTTTTTTTTCTTTTTTTTTCTAGCAGCATTGACCCTGTGGTGAATATTTAGATAATTTTGTTGACTTCGTAATTAACAGGTGAAGTTCATCCATTGATTAATTGTTTGAAGCTTAAAAACAAAAACTTTGATTTCATTTGTCAGCCTTGCTGAAAAAAAAAACTATTTTTGACAGAAATGCTGCAGCAGACTTTCTCGAGTAGCATCAGCTTCGTTGCAATAAGTACAAAAACTTTTTAGGTAGAAATTGATTTCTCAAATATTAAGTTTTCTGACTGATGGTCTTAAATAAAATATG
This sequence comes from Erpobdella octoculata, assembly GCA_963978895.1. Classification (NCBI taxonomy): domain Eukaryota; kingdom Metazoa; phylum Annelida; class Clitellata; order Hirudinida; family Erpobdellidae; genus Erpobdella; species Erpobdella octoculata. The sequence continues at coordinate 3,297,369 of OZ022241.1, read as the reverse complement.
ATCTGATCAATTAAATATTTAAAATAAACAGGAGAGAAAACATAAAACCAGGTGTAAACCACCAAGTCAATCAAATCAGTTCAAAGCCGTTTCGAAATTGTCAACATTTTTTGATACTGACTTTATTTGATTGCATTTGAGGTTTGTTAAATAATTGTTTGACATGATATTTAATCGATTCAATTTATTTGTAACTTGTTTTCAACTTTTTTTTTAGGAAATCTTTCTTATGAAATCAATCAGTGCAATAAGTTGCAATACAGTTGCAATAAAGATGCCATTTTCAAAATAAATATGATAGATAATAAATTTCTAGGCTGTTTTTCTGGTGCAATCCATGTTCTAAAAATTGCTTATTTCAAAGCAAGTAAAAGTTTTAGAAAACTAATCAATAAAAGTTATTTAATAAGAGAACCGGGTTTCGTTTTAGTTGAAAGCTTCATCATGCAATCATAAATAATAAGAGCTATATCTATAAATGGATAAATAACAAATATATAAGTAAATCTTTTCTAATATAATTCATAATTATATATAAATAACAAATACGTAGATAAGTGAATCTTTTATGTTAGTTTGTTTATATAAAAGATTAAGAAAGATTTTACAGTAGATACGTTTTCAAGAAATAGTGGATCTCACACACGATTATTATTAATTGTTCTGATTCACTTTAAAATAAACGTTATGTTATGTTATGTTTAAGTAGATTTTGACTCTAAAAAACTAACCAGTCGCTTTAAGTAAGTTGCCGACTAACTAGTCACAGCTTAACTTGTCGCCAACCCAACTAGTTTTAGTCAGTATAGTCGCCAGTTCATCTAGTTGCCGCCTATTCAATCGCTATTGCGTGTAGCTGCCGCCGATTTTTTTTTTTAAATTAAAAATCATAAAAAATTATATTCCAATGTTTTATTGTGAGATTAAAAATCATTAATAATTCCAGAACCGCCCAGCATAATTATTGTCTAAATATAAACATACAGCTTGTTTATATGGTATTTATAATACAGTTCCTTAAAATATTCTGTAATGTTTTCGGCATCATAGCTCCTAATTTCGTGTAAGATCGCAGCGCGTACGTTTTCCAGCAGAATGATTCCATCCAGTGTTGTTGTACGAGCCGTATTTGTTAACAAGCTGATAATTTGGGCTACTGTTCGGTAGGTTAGTGGCTCTTTAGCTCAGTGTTTTCGTGCAAAAATACGGTTAATTGTTTTATAATTTTAACTAACTTTTTTTTAATTCTGATTCAGCTCATTTGGAAGTGTCTGAGCATTTCCTGTCATTTAAAGTAATGAAGATTTATTTATTTATTCAATATTTTGTAGATTTTTTTCTGATTTATAACATTTTTTTATAAAACTCGTTTATTTTCTACTTATTTTGTCAATTTTTATTAAACTAGTTGAAACCAAAAGACATGTAATTAATAAAAATACAAAAAAGTAATCTATAACCCACAAGAAGTTAAAAAATAATCCTGTTTAAAACATTAAAATTTTTAAATCTACCACTAAACTGATATAATTATATTTTGCAATCATTCAGTTTTAGCTAATAATAAATTGTATTACAGAAACAAAATTTACCTTGTTATCTTTAATAGCCAAAAATAAAAGCTTTCACAAAACTTATCAATAAAAATGAAGCAACGAAGGATTTAATTCAATAACTTGTTAACTGATTTTTGTTTCAATGTTAATAAGAATTAGTAATTGAGTTTTCGTTTGTCCTTATTTATTGTTTCCAGATTGTAAATAATGGCAGACGAGGCACAAATTAGAAAAGTTTTCAAAACATTCAAAGTAAGCCGAAGCCGCAACAGCTCTGCAATAAACTTCTTAATAGAAATACAAGTTTATATTACTGAAAAATGATGATCTTTTACTTATGTCGACCTTTTGCTAAAAAATCCATATAAAAACACTTAAAATATGAATAACTGAATGTTTAATTAAAATTAGAGTTAAATATATAATACAGTTAAAATTACAGCTAAAAATATAGTAAAAAACAAAATAAAGCTCAACTTTTTATGGACTAATAAATAAAACTAAATTATTTTATCTAGTAGTCCAAGACACTCTATGACTTATATTACAGATAAAATAAGATTTAATATTTTGTTACTTGGGTTGATCCGGTACATAATCCGTTAACACAAGTGAGTATGCAAACGCAGGTTTCGGAGGATATCGAGTTCGTCCAACTATTCAGTTAAGACAAGTAGGGTACAACTAGCTGATATATAACGTATACCTTCAGAGTTGTGCATTCAACTTCGCCTGACTAATTGCGAGCCAGCCCCAAGCCTGGATAAAGGAGGAGGGACATTTAAAAAGATCAAATTTTGATCCACGACAGGAAGTGCTTATGTTCTTCATACATACAGTAGTTTCAGTCTTGAAACACTTGGTGTAAAGGACTATAAACTATTATAAAGAAAAAGATTTGTGCATTGAACCGATATTTATAGAACTGATTGTCGATTGCTGTTATAACAGTTAATTAATTAAAACGATAACAAGTAGAAACCAACCTGCGCATGAAAGTTTGAGTCCTGCAAGCATCTTCTTCTTGTTTTCAAAAGAAGATGGCGGTGAAAGAAAAAAATGTTTTCTACTTCTGGTCTTTATTTGAGTTATATAACGCTCCACTGTCATGTGACATCTCTGCCTATATCTGTCACACGACCCGCGTTGAGTGGTTGTAAAATTATTTTAAAAAAGAACAAAAAGAGCTGATTATTTGAGTGACGGGAGCGGTTGAATATATAAGCGCAAGGAAGTACATATGGAGAAGTCGGGCGAATTGATGGCAAGATGATCTTATAAACAGATAGATTAAATAATACGTAGCTAATAATTATGTTTGGTCACTAAAAAAGCCTTAGTATGTAAACAGCTTGTTTTTTTTCTCTATTTACAGTTTAGATTTATTCCGTGTAGCTTTTTTATTATTACTGCTTTATATTTCCTTGAATCTTCTTTTAAAAAAATTTTTCTTTTGATATAACAGCACTTAAGAATGGAAGCGACATGGAAAAGAATTTATAATGAGCACTTTATGAATTATGAAAAACTATATGAACATGACAAACAGAACCTTTTCTACTATCTCAGCGTATCTATTTCTCCTTCTCTCTTTTTCTCTTTCCCTTTGTTTTATATATTTTTTTATTTACCTGTTTCTCTTCTGATGTACATCACAATGAAATGAATTTCCAATTTGTTACCAGATTAAACTGATTTTTTCTTTATTTAAATTTGGTTATTTTATTATACACAAACCCCATACATCGCCCCACTGAAAGTCAGAAGTTTAGACTTATTGTTGAGTTTTTCCAGTACTTAAGTAGGTACAGTTATCCGAGTAGTTTAAGAACCCAACTTGCGACCACCAGTGGTCGTTTTGAGTGCAGTACAGATTTGGAGGGGGCTTCAGCTCATCATTCATCCAAGTTTTTGGACTGATGTGCTTCGATGGCTTGTTTCACGAAAGTCCAAGTGGCACCACCATAATTTCATGATCTTAGTTCTGGTTTCTTCAGTATTTTGGTACTTTGATACTCTGGTAAGTTAGTATTTTGAATTTCAGTATTTTGACATGTTAATAATTCATTATCGTGGTTTCAATGTTGCGTGAATCACATATGTTATGGACTGCCGGACACTAATGCTGTGAGTTCAACTTGCCATAGTTTAACAATTGATAGTTAAAATTGAAAGTAATGACAATGCTTTTATATAGTTAAAAGCAGTTTTACATATTTTGAGATGTGGCTATTGAGTGAAAGAGTTAACCCGAGTGAAACTCCAAAAGTTGCAATTTTGCTAAATGTTTAACCTGCTATATTTACGGTAGATGTGATCGAAAAATGGTCTAGACATTTCAGAATACAAAGCATCATGACACTAGATTTTGTGGTGTTTAGACAAACTCTGTTTTAGCACAACCAGTGGTGAAGTTTCTCAAAGCGACACGGCTCAAATTTAAAACGTTTTCTTTAGGTTGAGACTCAGAAAAACCGATGTAAAAATCATTATCGCAAGCACGCTGCAGATCCAAAATTGTGTGACTAAAGACTGGTTTGAGCATAAAAAATACATACAAACAAAGAAATAGAAGAACAAATTAAACTGAGGTTTAACCCCCGGGGCACCATGGGCTACAAAAACGCGGTAAAAAAATAAAAGATACTCTAGCGAAGGTTCTTTCATGTGTTGATTTGTTTATAATTTTACAAATGTAAAATAAAAACACTAGAGGTCGTGATTTACATTGTATTATTTTTAAACTGTTCTGAACTTTGTCTTGCCTTTGCAAGCCAGTCCCAAGCCTGGATAAAGGACGAGGAACAGTTAAAAAATTAAATATGATCTATGACAGGAACTACTTAGGTGCTTCCGACAAACAGCCATTTCAGCTTAGAAACACCTGGGCTAATAGACTATAAACTATTATAAAAAATTAAATAACAGTTATAATAAAATTTTCATCTAAATCACCATAAACATGTTAGCTAAAATGTTTATTTGATGTTTTACTTTTGTGTATTTTTTGGGTAAGAAAACTTGTTTATATTTTGACCAATTTGAACCCATTCCGGCAAATTATCAAACTCAGACCAAATGAATAAACCAAAACTCTAATTTTGCAAATTCATACTTTAATTTAGGCTTTCTCTCAAGTTCATATTTTAATTTAAACTTTATTTCTGCTAAGCACAATTATAAAACTCAAATAGAAAAGTTTATTTGTCCTGAATCACACCACCTGGTGAACATTAGAAGGAGGTTTAAGAGTCCATGGAAGCTACAAGGTTGTTATTTTCCTGGCCTTCGTGAACCACAACTATTGGCACAAGAGGATGTTTGGTTTTCAGTAAATAAGTCTGCGTAATCAAATAATAACATTAACTTTTATAATTGTTTGAACAACCAATTTTTTTAAATGTCTAAATGGAGAAATAGATATTGATAGGTTTAAAAATAAATTGAAAAAATTGAATTTTTTCAAATATTTTTTTCTGAATTGTTCAAATCAGAGCAGGACCGAGAAAGCAGACGGGAGAAGAAGCGGAGGAGCCAGTGGGAAAAGCGGAAAAACGAGTGGGAGCGGGAGAGCGAGTAGGAACGGGAGAGTGAGCGGGAACGGGAGAGCGAGCCGCAACGCGAACAGGAAAAAAAGCGGGAACGGGAGAGCAAGCGGTAGAGCAAGCGGGAAAGAGAAAACAAGCGTGGTAGCAAAAAAGAGCAGGATAGCAAACGGGGAAGGAAACGGGAGCGAAAGAGAAAAAGCGAGAAAGCAAAAAACGATAGAAAAACCTCTAAGAACCCCGGGCATCGCCGGGTTACCCCGCTAGTTCTAAATAAATTTAAATAGTTTATAAATATAATAAACTGTAATTACGTGGGCATAAGGTATGCCATTTAATCTTTCTTTGGCAGTTGATTTTTTTCCAAACCATACCAGGCACTCTTTGCCTGTGTCCACAATGAAAACGTCCTGAGAAAAAATTTGTATTTTTTTAGTATTACTCACTGTTTATCTCCTTTTCACAAATAACCCGTCACACCTACCTACATCTATACTGACTGATCAGGATAGAAGCAGGTAGCATGCGTTGATAACTTGTGTTACCTTATTTTTACGCATATAACGCGCAGTCTGACGTGATAAAAAAATGTTGATTTATCAATCAAAAATTATAAATATGTAAAATACATTTTCAATAATATATATATAATAGATTTTACCAATCAAATTGTATTAATTTATAAAGCCATATCTTTTCTCGACCCCTTTCCAGGCCTTCATAGAAGTGCGTTATACGCGAAAAATATTGGTAAATAGAAAAATAAGTACATAATGTTTTGTCTTGTACGTACGATATTGATCATTATAAGCAATTGAAAGCCGCCTCGAAAATGCAGTGCGTACTTATGAGCTGTTTTGTGCTTCTCAGCAGTACCTATTTGTAGCTACTTCTTGTTATAGAGCATCTAAGGTTTCGGCAGTCCATGACAAACTAAAAATCCGGTTTTATTCAAACCTATTTCCATGAGCTATATTTATGCTGCATTACAAATTTATTTCTTTTGTTGAACGAATTTGGTTAACGAACCGACGGCAACAAAAACTAAAAACTCTGTATGCACAAATCCATCAGATTTTAATGGTTAACAACTGGTGCCACAATCAACGTTTGCGTCATCTGCTGCAATACAACCATCAACACACATACATATAGTAGAGTGACATTGAAAATTGGAAAAAATCTTCTAATCATTAGATAAAACTCAATGTTTGTCATAAAAGGTCGTTCGCTTTGAACGGAGATGTTCGCAGACAAATCAGGAAAATGCGATAGAAAAAATATAAAATTATATTGATGCTAGATTAACTAACTTCGGTTTAATTGTTTAATCAATCTACAGCTCATATAATAAAACTTTTCTATGGTTTCACTATTTTTTTTTATTTATTACATAAAAATGAATGAATGTATATCAGCATCGAATTTTAACATCTGAACATATCGTATTAAAATTGTACATTTGTAATGGAGCATAGTCGTTAGCGCCCACTTTGCCAAAAACCCTGGCCCCCGATTGGCGGTTTTTGTGAAAATTCCCTCATAAAGAAAGGCCTAAAATTTAAACAATTTAATACTTGAAACTTAGAGTTGTTTGTTAGATTAATTTGTTAGATTAGTCTTTTTATCATTGCTGTTCTGAATATTTGTATATGGCAAAATTAATTTGCAAAAATCATTTCAGTGTTAAAGTTTCAGTGTTCAGTGATTTTTATTCGTCTAACAAACCTCCGTTTTGAAGTCATTCGAGTTGATGTTTCCTTCTTTCACTTTAGTGAAAGTTATTTCACCTGACACCTCAGAGACTCTGAAAATAAAAAATTTCGCTTTTTCTAATTTTATAATCACAGTTTTGATTTTTAAAAAAACTGAAATAAAATTGAACTATTTTTATTATTGTGTTCAAATTATATTTTAATTGAAATAATTAATAATAATAATATATTTAAAAAAACATTCTACTAAAAAATTACTTACCTGTAAAGCTGCGTCTTGAAATCTGGTTCAGGGACCAAGATCAAATCTTTAACATTTGGTTGATCGAGATTTTTAAAGAAGTCGTGCTGAAAAAATTAATTAACTTAAATCATGAATATCTAATTTACATTAACTCAAAATTATATTATGCAAATAAATATTAAAAAATCAGCACGTCTGTTACATTCTGTTACATTCTGTTACATTCAACCTGAATGAATAATACTAACAATAAATGCGATTCCATCGCAAAAAATAGGACATACTGATGTAATTTACTTTGAATTTAAAAATAATTTCATTAAAAAAATAAATCAAATTTAGAAATGAAACGTACTGTTTGAGGGACACTCCCCTCCTCAAGTGTCTCTGCCGTGGTTCCTCCACCTCTGAACGACTTGAGAGCAGCCAGAAATTCGGCTCCTTTTGCTTTCTCTTCCTTGTTGCTTGTTTTTCCATTCCATTGATAAATTCTTTTGCCTAGATCAAGAATGAACACATCACCGGAAACCAGCCGTTCTTTGGAACGAGGCACCTTAAAAGATAGATAGATGAATGAATTTTCACTCTAGATAGGTACAAATAAAATATATATCTACACCCTAAGATAAGATAGTTGTGCTAATTACCGTAGTTATTATCTAAAAATAGAAATACTGATGAAATAATACTAAAAATCTTGATTTTTTTCTTAGAAATCTGTTAACCTCTCTGACATAAATGCGGTCCTTTTCTCCTTCCAAATGCAAAAGCTTGTGTGTGTAATTCCTTGCTTCGGTGCTGTTTACCCCAGACTCTGCACCACCGTCCAAAATTCTAAATTCCGAATTAAAAATGATAGAAACAGCCGTTATTTTTAAATTTAACTTTTACTGCAACTATTATTATTATTGTTATTTTTGTCATAATACATTGTAATAATTATTTCTTCATCGTTATTGCTGCTGTTTTCAATGTCGTTGTCAGCGACACTGCCGGTATTTTTAAGCTTAATAATGTGTATACGTATACGATTTTATTTCAAATTTTTTAGTAAAAACTTACATAATTCCACCCTTGAAGTAAGATTTAAAAAGACCAGATTCACGTCCTTCAACTTCCCTGTACTGAACGGGTACATCTTTGAGGTAGACATCCAATTCGACAGCCTTGTGAGCAGCTGTCCTGTACTCGTCCTGAAATTTTGAGTTGATTGAGAGATTTTATTTAAAATTAGTATTTACATGTTTGATAATTTATTGAGCCCCTTTTCCGCTTTGTTCAAATGCGCTGTTCTTTACATGCCCCACGACTTTACCCACAAAGTTTTCCGTGGACATGGAAATGTAACATTTCCGCGATGGGCTATACTAGGCAGTAGTAGGCAGTGAGTGGTAGTCTAACCGTGAAGCTCTCACATTCAAGGCTAACGCTCTACCAACTCAGCTAACCTAGCACCAGTTTATTCAGTTGAAATCAAAATTAAGAAAATAAAAGCAAATTTCAGCTATTGAGTAATAGAGTTCGTGGGTAATAGACTCAGCTAATAAATCACTGTAAGTTAGTGAGTAATAGACTTAGTTATTGAATGACATGATTCGTTTTAACAGATTAAACATTGTAAGGTACTGGTTTCAGACGAAGAGGATAAAAAAAATTTACATAAACGTCAAAAATTTGCATAATTACGTAGAGTTTTTCTTGTTTTTTTTATAGTAGCTAATAGTCTGCCAGGTGTTTTACAACTTTTGAGAAGAGTTCAAGTCTATGTGAAAGTTTCAAGTAGATGCATGCGTTTGTTTGTGTATGCGTGTGTGTGCATGTGTGTGTGTGTGTGTCAGAGTTGTTAATATTGGTAATGAACATTATAATAGAGACCTGTACAGTTTCACTGGACAGCCTTTTATATTAAAATTATCACAATGGGAAGTACAGAGACTATTGTGCCAATTTTTTGACATTTTGTGTATGTTAGAACAAGCTGAGCCTGACATTTTGTAGGTACCTTTGTCCAGGCCCGCCAAGTTGCGGAGAAAAAAAATTTTTTTTTTAATATTTTTCTGAAAAATATTTTTTTATGGTTTCTTGTTCTAGGTCTAGCCAAATTTGTTTTTTTATTTATAAGTGGTTAGTTGCTTGTTGATTTTCTGTACCAACGTTGAATAAGACGTGCTACTCAAAATAAAACCATATTTTGAAAATTATTGGCGCGGATAATTTTAATTCTCTAATTTAATTTTTGGTATTTGAAATGCCAATATTAATTTAAAAAAACTATTCAAACTATTATTATAGATAACGGTGGTGCTGAATTGTATCTATAAGCCGTTTGCTATAAAGACTTCTAGTGAAGTATTTATTTCTTGAACTACAGCTCAACCATGTAAACACTATCGAATTAGCTCGCTAGCGATTCGTAACAAAAAAAATTGAAGTTATTGTGTCAGCTTAATTTTTGATTCACTTTTGTTCAGGTTAACTTACCGGTGTACTTTGGCTTCCAATCCAGAAGTGAATGTTGTAGTTGAAATCAGTTGAAGTTGCTGTCAACTTATACGTCTGTGAGGAATATGTTAAACATAAAAATTACTCAAATATGAGTGAAAATGTAACCTATCTGGATGGTTTTGTAGAGATGTGTTATTTGATACTAAAGTCAGTTTCAGAAATTTTATATGTCTTGAAAAACTTCAAAAATTAAAAAACTGTAAAGACTTTACTTGTGCATATTTTTACAGGAATCAATACTTAGCATTTTATCAATAATTAATTTAGTTTAGTAGTCGTGAGTTTATCCACAAAAAACCAAATGAAAAAATAGAAAGAATATAACAATTTGCTAAAAAATGTTACATTTGTTTTTGCAAAGTGTTTTTTTGCCGTTTTGTAATAAATGCGTTTCTAATGTAATAAATGCCTATTTAATCTAATGAATTGTAATAAATGCATTTCTAATGTAATGAATTGTAATAAATGCATTTCTAATACAATGAATTGTAATAAATGCGTTTCTAAGGTAATGAAATGTAATAAAAGCATTTTAATGTAATAAAATCATTTCTAATGTAATAAAAAGCATTTAACGTAATTTGTCGCACTCTGATTTACAAACTGTTACAATTTTATAAATTTCAAAATCACGTATGTTGCTAATCAATAAAATTTGAAGTTTAACAGCAAAACGATCCCGACCTCGAGCATACAAACAAGTTCACCTTGATTATGTCATCGTTTAAACTATTTAATTTGTTATTATGTTAATAAAATTCAAATTCACAAAACTCTCTAACGTATAAAATGATGTAAGAATCTCCGTTGTAAAATTTGCCATAATACTCTTTCGGCCATTCAGTCACTTTGTATTGCTCGAAAATAAATAAGTTATGATTTTGAATAGCTTGAAGTAATAAAAATACATCACTAACATTTTTTCAATTTGCTTATTGTAACTCTAAAAAACAAAAACCTCATCAGTACTTACAACAATTCTCCATATCTGAATACCAGCTTGTTTCCCCGTTCCCTGCCAAGCTGGGTCTGATTTTGCATTTCTATCTAAAAATAGATCATCTCAACGTATTAACACAATCGCAACTCAAAATTGAAACTAGATAAAATTTTATCTTTAAAAATATCGACTTAGTTGTTCCTAAAACGAGTGGATTTAAAAAAAGGAACTTGACTTGCTCAGATATATAAAGTCAAGATTTTAAAAAGTGGATAAATTCAGACAATGAAAACGACGCGTTACCACCCTGTTGCGCAATAAAGAAGAACAGGTTTGGTGGAATAGCATAAAACGTTTTGAACTACCATGGTTTCTGCAAGACTGATTTGCAAAGTAAAAAACGGTATTTAAAAAAATTTAAGTCTTAATTAGAAAAGAAAAGGCGCTTCATTAAAAAAATTTGCAGAAAAGGCTGAAATAATAAAATTAAACATAGTCATACGCTATGTCAAGTTTCGTAATCATTAAACAGAAATTTGAAAAAAAAAGTTATCAGACAATTAAACAATTGGATCATGATTTAAAACTTTTTCAAATACTTAACAATAGTTTGCAAAACAACTGAAACTCTAGTGAACATTGACATAAGCAGTTTTTTTTTAGAAAGTTTTCAAAATGTGATAAAGTGCATTGTCATAAAAAACAAGCTTATATTCTAAATTTCAGTTTGATTAGATGACGAAAAACTTGTTAATTTACACTTTCAAAATTTGCAAACAATCAAGCAAGAACGTCGTTATACCATATTATATAAGGGATTTAAACATTATTAAAAACAGTTCAAATAAATATTACTCAAAATATATTTTATTCAAAAACTATTGAAACTTTGAAAATAAAAAAATTTAAATAAAAAGAAATGAATTTCTAAGGTCTAAGACAATACCCCCTACAAAAATTATGTTTTTGGATTTCGACTGATCTAGTAAATCCAGCCATGAGCGTCATTTCAGCATTTCCTTGGGGGGACAAAGGTTTATAATAATATCCAATCAATGCAATAGCTGATGACCGGTGGGAGGTAATCGGAGGTACAATTTTCTGTATATTTTTTAGAATTCCATCCATATTTATTTTTTATAACAATATTTTTATCGAAAAAAATCTCTGCCCTGTTCATTCTCAAATGACGCCCCTGGGCCGAGTTTATCAAGGATAGTTTAAAGAACCGTGCTCATAGTTGTCTACGTCAACTCCACCTCGCTAATTGCAAGCCACTCCCAAGCCTGGAAAAAAGATGAGGAAAAAGTAAAAAGGATCCAATTCTGATCTACGACAGAAAGTACTTATGTGCTTCCAACATACAGCCATTAGTGTCTTAAAACACCTGGTGTAAAGGACTATAAACTATTATAAAAAAATAAAATAAAAAAAATTGTCTACGTCTATGTATGATGATTATGATCAACATTAAAAAATAACAAAGCGACTCTTGGTTCTCCCTTACCTGCTTCTGTCTCAACAGCAGACATTTTGACATCCGCCCATCCAAATTGTTTGGTATTGTTGGCTAATAAAAGAAAATAATCGTTATTCGCTTTCATTGTTATTTTAATAAGTTTAATTTAGTTAATGTGTACATAAAACATCGATTGATCATCAATATTTCAATCGTTTTGCTAAAATAAAAACCCAAATTGTGAGAATAAATAGGATCTCATAATGATTTTCAAAAGAAACTCAAAATACTAATTACAATTATTGTTAATTATTTTTTAATAGTGGATTGGTAGACTAACAAAATTATTATGCATAATTTTTCTGTAAAAGAATTAGAATTATTTCAAACAAATCCAAAGATAACTTTAATGGAAATGATTAAGGTTTTCAATTAAAAATTCTAGAAACAAATTTTTCACGTGTGCCAACTATGATAAAACTGCTTCAGCTTAAAGAAATCTAACCAAACAATTGTTTTCTTATTTGCAAACAAATCTGTTAAAATTCTTAAATCAGTTTTTCAACAAAATCACATATACAAATATTTTATTTTATTTTATTGTGATAGTAAATCAAACTTTGTGATTCGATGTTGCGGAAGAAGGCTAGTAAAACAACCAGAGTGCTGAAGATGACAAGCATTTTTCAACCATCAAGGCAAAGCTGAATAGAGAAAACGTTTGATAAACAAAATAAAATATAAATAAAATATTTAAACTTTTAAAAACGCAAAAAAATACTCTTTTTCTGTTCTGATCAACTCAACTGAAAAAGCACATACTGGTACTACAAGTGTTACTGCCAAGGCCGAAACTAGATAGGCAGATGTTGATTACAGCTGCTTATTATGACAAAAACTGATTTAAATCAACCCACTGACTTACAGTAATGTCATTTTAATTACATTATTACTTTTGTTTTATTTTTAAATGGTAATTAATCAATTTTAAACAGCAATATTTTTTATCCGGCTTTATTTGTTGTCACCGCTAACAAGCTCAGTGATACTCTTTAGTTTTTTAGTTTTATGTCAAATTTATTTATTGATCTATATATATAAAATTATATATCACTAAAACTCAAAAACCGCCAAACAGATTTCATTGAAATTTGGTACACTTAAGTAAAACATTTAGCAGGTGGTATATATCAATTTTGGGAAATATTTATTAATCCGTTGGAGTTTTATGATTTTAACCCTTTCCAGGCCAAAAGTGCCTATGTACGACCATCAAAAGTTGTTGCATAATAAAATATAAATTTAGTTTACTTAACAACGTTTGAAAGCTTCAAACAACTTTTAGCAAATCTATTTTACTTTATGGGCTAAAGGAAGTTAGGAAAGAGTGGAAAAGAGAAAATGAGCGCGAGCGGGAACGGGAACGGGAAAGTTAGAGCAAACGTGAGCGGGAACGGGAAACCATCCGGGAACGGGAAAGTGTCCGGAAGCGGGAGAGCAAGCGGGGAAGGAAACGGGAGCAAGAAAGATAAACAATAAAAACTTTTGAAAACCTCGAGCAACGCCGGGTAACCCCGCTAGTATAAAATTAAAAAAAACCCTATTTTCTTATCAACAATGGTTTAATAATTGTTAGAGTTTATATGAAGATAGTTATTTATGAAAATTCTCTCAATTATAGTTGGGTGGTAAGCATCATCCCTGACATACAGAAAAATATTGTTGCTTGGTTAATCAGCCTGGAGATTGCACGCATTACGATTTGTTTAATAATTAATTTTACAGTATAAAAACTGTTTTATTACAAACATATGTTAAATTAAAATATGAGCAATAAAATGAAAAATGATAAATAAAAAAAATCAAATTAAATTTTAACCTTTAAGATAATTTTTAACAGCTCAAAAAGCTTCTTCCAACAAAACAAACACATTTAATTCCTTTTTATAACATTAAGTTAAACATTGAATCACTTACAAATGAGTTTTCAATTACTGAGAAAGCTATGTCCTTTTGTACCAATGAACATCTCACATTTGAATTTGAATTTCCTGAACAAGCTATACCTGTGGTTTTGAATACTTGTTGCTGACAGTTTTCAAAATCAATAAATTAAACTCGTGTTTTCTAGGGGTAGACTGTGTTCAAAAAAAATAAAAATTTGAATTTTATTTAAATCTCAAAACGAGACAGGTACACAGAAACATAGACACAGGGATACACAGATACACGGATACACAGATACACAGACACACAAATACACAGAAACACAGATACACGGATACACAGATACACAGATACACGGATACATAGTTCTATGCATGTGACTAAAAACAATTATTAATGTTTTTCAGCAGCAGCATGGTGTGACGGTGTGATCTAAAAGCATGAATAAAACTGGAAAAATATAAAGATCAATATAAAATGGACCAGCCTATTCAACAAAGTGTTTTAAACAAAAAATATTGTACCTATCTATTTTAGTAGATATATATGTATAATAATATTTTTATCACTGATTTAATTATCGATTCTTTAGTCTTTAAGTGCCGCCACGAGTCGGCTCCTCCATATTTACGCTCGGACGTCACAGGCGTGTGTGACGTTCTGCCTCGAAGAAGACTCAGGTCGTCATCCTCGTCTTCACTCCTCATCCCTGCAGCTCGTCTACAAACTGCTGTTGCCGGCCCAACGATCTGGAATCGTCTTCCACCGAAAGTCACAACGGCATCTACAACCGAACAGTTCAGAAAGGCTCTCAAGACGCACCTCTTTGTGGCCTAGAAGTCTGCTGATTCACGCCACACTAAAGATTGTCAAACTGAATTGAATTGAATTGATTACCGCATGTCGACTTGACAAAATTAGGAAATCATTTTAAAGTAGAAAAAGACATATATAAAAACTTTCCTTTGCTGAGTTGAAGCGGGAGTTAAGAAAACGGGGGGTGAACGCTAAGGGAGCAAAGCCCAAGCTCGTGGACCGCCCCCGGAAGGCATTGGATGACAATGCGTTTGGCCCATAAGAATACGAGTTTGATGCAAATAAGGAATTAACAAACTTGATAAGAGAAATGACGAGAAAAATAAACGAAGCAGCACAGGAAATAGTGGAAAAGGAGAACAAAGCAGCTGATTATCACCTGATGAGAGAAGAATTATTTCTTGGTAGTCAGGTTCATCCTGATGCCGGAATGGCACTGCGACTGGTAAGGCGAGGAACAGCAAATAAATTAATATAAATGGGGGATCTTCTTCTGGTAGTGATTTGCCTGAGTGTTGCCTGGATGGCAAGGCTATTAAAAGTCTGGTCACAGAGACTTTATATTATTTTTTATTTTGTAGTGTTTATTTTTTTTTATAAATCTAAATATTATTTATATATTTTATTATTTTTCATTTTTAGTGTTTAAATTTTTTTAAATCTAAAAACGGATTAATCTATTTAATGTCTCCCACCGAATTACTGTGTGTGTGGTTTGTTTAACGTCTGTATCTGTCAGTAAGACAATTTAGACGGTATGTATGTTTGAGTGTTTGGTGACGTGTTTATGTTGGCTTTGAGGCAGGGAGGCCACCGAAAGCACAAGGCTTTCGTGGGCACATGGCTCGACTCACTCAAGCCCGCCAACTAATAAGTGCAATAAGTTGGACAAGGTCCCGCAAATCGAACTCCCCTGCAGCAAGCAATTTAACCAGCCTCGGATGATCCTCATAGGCTATGGTATCGCTCCGCCGCTCCCTCAGCTCTCGACCCTACCGAATTACTAACCGAGCTCAATGTTATTGACTTCGTTGATCGGACGAGTAGCGGTGTTTTCAAAAACAGTGTTTCCGCTGAAATAGCAAGCAAACAAACAACATTGCAAGTTAATATAAGCGTTGTAATGAATGTTGTCCACAGCGTCACACATTTTGTGATTATCACACATTTTATTATTTTCTCACTTTCCGTGATTATCCCATTTTTTATGATTATCATGTTTTTTGTGATTATCACACTTTTTGTGATTATCACACTTATCGTGATTATCACACTTTTGTGATTATCACACTTTTGTGATTATCACACTTTTGTGATTATCACACTTTTGTGATTATCACACTTTTGTGATTATCACACTTTTGTGATTATCACACTTTTGTGATTATCACACTTTTGTGATTATCACACTTTTGTGATTATCACACTTTTGTGATTATCACACTTTTGTGATTATCACACTGTTCGTGATTATCACACTTTTGTGATTATCACACTTTTGTGATTATCACACTTTTGTGATTATCACACTTTTGTGATTATCACACTTTTGTGATTATCACACTTTTGTGATTATCACACTTTTGTGATTATCACACTTTTGTGATTATCACACTTTTGTGATTATCACACTTTTGTGATTATCACACTGTTCGTGATTATCACACTGTTCGTGATTATCACACTTTTGTGATTATCACACTTTTGTGATTATCACACTTTTGTGATTATCACACTTTTGTGATTATCACACTTTTGTGATTATCACACTTTTGTGATTATCACACTTTTGTGATTATCACACTTTTGTGATTATCACACTTTTATGATTATCACACTTTTATGATTATCACACTTCTGTGATTATCACACTTTTGTGATTATCACACTTTTGTGATTATCACACTTTTGTGATTATCACACTTTTGTGATTATCACACTTTTGTGATTATCACACTGTTTGTGATTATCACACTTTTGTGATTATCACACTTTTGTGATTATCACACTTTTGTGATTATCACACTTTTGTGATTATCCCACTTTTGTGATTATCACACTTTTGTGATTATCACACTTTTGTGATTATCACACTTTTGTGATTATCCCACTTTTGTGATTATCACACTTTTGTGATTATCACACTTTTGTGATTATCACACTTTTGTGATTATCACACTTTTGTGATTATCACACTTTTGTGATTATCACACTTTTGTGATTATCACAAAAAGTTGTGATTATCACACTTTTGTGATCTTTACACACTTTTCGTGATTATCACGCTTTTGTGATTATCGCACTTTTTGTGATCTTTTTACACTTTTTGTGATTATCACACTTTTTGTGATCATCACACTTTTTGTGCTTATCACATTTTTGTGATTATCGCACTTTTTGTGATCTTTACACGCTTTTTGCAATTATCGCACTTTTTGTGATTTTTACACACTTTCGTGATTATCACACTTTTTGTATAACTTCCTGTGTGAGCAATGTGGCAGATGTCTAACTCTTTCTTCCAGCCAAACCGAGCAAAAAAACAACCTTCTTGAATTTGCAGAATATTGGGTCCCTGAACTTCAATCTTGATTCCATCACAATTCCCAGGTCTGTAACTGAACTGACCTCAGGAACCTTCACAGCTGAACCCGATGAATCGTGCATCTGATAATTCACTGCATAATGTTCACCTCCAAATCTCATGAAACAACATGTCTTGAACCATTGTTGTATACTATAAATGATATCAAACTGCAAGTGACTGCAACCCCTTGGCTATCGCCGATCTCCGCGATGCTCTTAAACAGCTTATCGTCGTCCAGAAGAGGTAGATATTTTTGCAGACAACACAAACATGGCTTATGTTGATCAATAATTATTTCAGTATTCTTATTATTTTGGCCAAACCGCCGCACAGTAACAACCAATATAACATCACCAACATTAAAATTATTGTTGTACCATTTCTGTTCAAAATCCATAAAACATTTAATTTTAAGTAAAGTCAGACATTTAAATTTAAATCATTTGAGGTTTGTTTTTTAACCAAAAAACGTGCGTTTTAATATAAACATTTAAATACAATCGATTTATTTCAATTTCATATTAAAGTAGAAATTAATTCAATTTGAAACTAAAAACTGAAACCAGCAAAACAATAAAATGGTTTGTGCAATAGGATAAAAACGCATTTGAGTCCGCGCTATAGAATCAAGCTTGGTGTTTTAAGATCGTTGATATCAAATAAATTTAGATTATTACAAAATAAAATCTTTTATAGCTCCAATAATGAGTATAATTAATTCCAATACTTCGATAAAAGTCATAAACGTAACTCCCAACCACAAACTGAGACTTCCTCCAACCGTCCCAAGCATGGAATCCCACGTGTACACTGGAGAATCTGTGACTGACAACGGCTTGTCGCTCGAAAACAAAAATCTTACCTGTAAAAAATTGGAGGGAATTTTTGATGTCATTCTGAAGTACATATTTAATTCTGCCGATGTAATGCTCCCGTTTTCGTATTTGTCAATCATAGAAATGTAATCTTTAAAATAAATAGAAAATCTGCTTCCTTTGATCAAATTTGGTCTAATGAACTGGTCGAAGAAATTTTTATGTTTAGAAACTTGAGGCCAAAAGTTAAGGGCGCGAACAGTTCTTTCGTACCGGATTTCCACGCATGGTTTTCTGCAAGTTGTTGAGCAAAAATTCAAGATGTCTAAATTATTATAATCTAAACAAATCAGTTCTTTGATTGCTTTCACAGTCCTGTTTATTTCAGTTTCCCTATTCAGATTATGTTTTCTTAATGTCAGCGTTGTGTTGCCACAAATTGTTTCATTCATTAAGGAAGGTATGATAAAAAAATTATATAAAGTGTCAACGCATCCACATCTTTTCAGTAGCTCTACCTGAGTGCACTGTTGTACACAGGTAGCAAAATTGTAACGTGTGCCTGTACCATCGTCTAAAAACTCTTTGCTTTCGCATCCATCTGAAGTGTAAGGTTGGTTTAAAACTGTCCTCACTTTCATGGTCATTTCAACGTACGAGTTTGTTCCAGCTCCAACGGTAAACCAATTAGAAGCGTCATATATTCCGTCTGGAGCAGCCAGGAACCCAATAGCTCCTTCACTGGCAAATCCACTATTATGGAAGTCAAAATGACTTTGCGAATCATCCATGGATTTGGTGTGACATGGATTTGGTGTGAATTATCATGATAAGGGCACTCACTTGGGTTTTACAGGTATTTGAGACTCTAAAGTTGTAGCAGTTGTATAATAGTGAGTCGTATAAAATTTCTCTGTCCAAGTGGCAATTTTGTTTATCTTGTATTGTGGAGTCGTCGTAACCTAGAATGTAATCAATCACAAATGGAATCGAATTTTCTAGTTTTTTGTCATATTTAGGAAGTGAAAGGAAGTAATTGCCAGCGATAAGTTCTGTAAAATTTTTTATTTCAGACTGGTTGAGAGACAAATGTTCATTGTAATTGAAGTTTCCATCTAATGAGTTAGTAATATTTAAAATATTTTCAGCAAACTCCTCTTTTGTTAAATATTTGTAGAAATCAACTTCTATAGATTTTGTCTGAAAATTGCATAAGGTGATTGAAGGAAATACGTTGGGAGCTGACAATTCTCCTTGCGAAGTTTTAAAAGGATATGATTGATAATTTAAAAACAAACGGAAAAGTTGCCAAAGTAACATTACAGTACAGCCGATGACTGTACATGACCACATCATCTTAAATAAGGTTTTTTTGGATTTGATGATTCTTGATACACCGCGTACAGAAACGTTTTGCACGAACTTGTGCAGTTCTTCTTTGATGTGACTCATTTGAATTAAGGATTTAAGAAATAGTTACAGTTTTAATCGAGAATCAAATAAATTAATGCATTTGAAGAGTACTAAAGAGTTATTTACGCTTAAACAATGAACGAAAGGGTTTTCTATGATTCTGTTCAAAACAGATTCATTGTTGGATAGGCTTATATACCCTCTAAAATAAAAAAAATGTTTAATCCTAAA
This sequence comes from Erpobdella octoculata, assembly GCA_963978895.1. Taxonomy (NCBI): domain Eukaryota; kingdom Metazoa; phylum Annelida; class Clitellata; order Hirudinida; family Erpobdellidae; genus Erpobdella; species Erpobdella octoculata. Next base: position 3,277,596 of record OZ022241.1, on the reverse strand, counting down.
CTAAAAGACCCAAAATTTCTAAGAAATTTTCTCATCAGATTTTTTCAACCAATAATTTCTTTTAGTTCAATTCTGAGAAATCTGATCTTCAAGGAGGTTTGTGTTTATAGTGGACAATTTGTTTACTAAAGACAGGTAGGTAATAATAGTAAATACGTGATCAGATAACTAAAGGAATTTTGAGTTAAAAGAGCAAACATGAAAGTTTGGTGGACAACATAAAATAATTGAACCAGATAATTGGATTTTTTTACTGGTTTTAGATCGTTTCATTAAAAACAGTTGTTACAGTAATTTTAATTAAAAAACTATAATTATTATTATTAAAATAATAACAATTTGGTTTTATTACTATTATATATATATATATATATATATATATATCTTTTTTAATTTTTTTCAGTTGTTTATAAAATAACACTTGATTAGTTATCCACAAAGAAATTGAGCTTGAATTTTGAGCAACGACATTTCCTTTGTCAGGTTATTAACCTGGATCTACAGTAGATACGAGTGTCACCGTCGTAGATTTTATTAGTATTACTATTATTATTATTATTATAATTATTATTATCAATAAATTAATTAATAAAGTTTCATGCTGTGGAATCAAAACCTAAATCTTCCTCCATATTTATTTTTCCACAAAATTGAAGGGGCAACGGCCTCCTTGCTTCCCCTAAATGACGCCCCTGGATTCGTGTGTTGTCTTTAAGAATTTGTTCGTGTATAAAATTTGAAATAAAAAAAATCTATGGTAGGTGGTCGAAAAATTGATAACAAGATATTTACTACACATACAAACAAACAAACAAACAGACCTCCGGTGAAGCTAATAGGAGCGTGATAAAAACTTTTTCATGGAAAAACATCTATAAACTCAAAAACATTAATTTTGAAAAATTGGGCATTTCTCACAAAATGAACAAAAAATTGCTTCAAAAATAGTATGGAGACAGGAAAAATAACAATCAAAGCCCCTGGAAGATTTAAACTCACAGTAAGAGGTCTTCCAATTTACTAGAAAATTGTCAAATTACTAATAATAAAGACGAATAAAAATCAATCATTTATAAAATAAAAAAAAATTTACACCGAACGCACTGGAGATATAACTATTGAAATAAAAAATAACATCCAAGAACGCGAAAAAAAGGCTATAGAAGCAATGGCGTAACTACGGTTTTTTGCACCCGGGGCAAAGTCTAATGAATGCGCCCCTACAACATCCTATTTGTCTTTAACTTTTAATTTTGCTTCCAAAAAAACGCTGATGACCGGGGGTAGTCGGAGCCACTTTTCAAAAACATTTGGCGGCCCCGTCTAGATTTTCGCCCCGTGCCGCGGCACCGCTGACGCCGCCCTAAATACGGTACTGTGTAGAAGATAAAAAACAGAAATGATAAAAGCTCACTCACTTAAACAATACACAAAAGTGTACCCATACAGAAATAAGCCGAATACTGTTGAACCAGATAAGTTGCGATAACAAGCCATATTTTGGTCGACTGTCGACACCATCCACAAAGTATTATATTATTTTTTGTCAGCCATGTGTTATTTAAAAATAAATAGTTTCCTGTTCGAACGCTTTGACCGCCAAAGCAGCATAGGTACATTCGAGAGAAATAAAATAAACACTATTTTCATTTTGGTATTGGAAAAAAAGAATTTGAGTAACTAGTTTATATCACTTATATCTTGAAAATAGGTGCATGAATTATAACTCTGGTTTATTTCTAACAGAATATTATAAAATGCACGTCTGATTAAACAAAAATATGAGTATAAAAAATTAAGCTTTTGAAAGAAATTGTTTAAAATAAACGCCAAAATCATTGAAAATCTGTTTAAAGTAAAATAAACTGAATGTTACAAAACATTTCCGATTTAACTAAAAAAATAAGTTATAGTTTATATTAATTTTATTTTTCAATATTATAATAAACTGAAATTAATTTTTGTTGTAAAGATTGATCCAAACATAATTTCTAAATTTTAATCAATATGTAAAAAAAACATCTTTATATAAATTTAATGACACTTGATTAAAAATATCAGTTTCAAACCAACAAAAGCCTTGGTGAAAAATATGACATCTATAAACTTTTTATTTTGTCCGTAATGTTTGATATATCAGAAGTGCTAAAGATGAAAACTGATATTAAAGCACCAAACGAGGTCTTCCGAATTTTTAAGCGGCCAATGCAGCTAGGAAGTTGTCGCTTTTCTGTCCCTCCTTGAGCACAATGATAGGAACCAGTGGATGTTTGGTTCTCATCAGATGAGTCTATGTCGTTGAAAAAGCAATTTTAATTATGATGTTAAAATAGATAACACTTATGTTTATATTATATAATTATAATTATTTAATATATTTGAATAATATTATTCAATTCTTTCAATAATATTATTGTTACTTTTTGTTTTTTATTTGATTGTTTTTTTCTCGAACAATGTTATCATGTAAGTATCAAGTTAAAAAAGTGATCCACAAGTGGGATAACTTTTTCTTTTTCTCTTTTGGACTTACCTTACTTTTTTTTTTTTTAAATGTCGAACTTCTTTTTTGTCCAAATAAAAAAAAATGAAGTTGTAAAAAATTGATATATCATACAAAAATGTTTGAAACTAATGTTAAGTTGTGTAGTAGTGATATTTAAAAAAAATCGGTTATTTTTTACGGGCTTCTCTAGTAACAAAATAATCAATTAACAGCTACGCTGTCTCTTTAAATCTACCTAATAATCAACACTCAATTAAAATAAAGCCCAAGTATGAATAAAATTGGGCATTCCGGTTAATGAAATTTAATTTATTAAAATAAAATAAAAATTACATGAGCGTAAGGCATGCCGTTCAATTTCTCTTTGTCAGTTGATTTTGTTCCAATCCAGACGAAGCATTCCTTGCTTGTGTCCACGATGAAAACGTCCTGAAAGTGAATAAGATAACAACTTGGCATATTTTGAGCAAATTAAATCGCTTTTTACAATGGCTAAAAGAAAGAATTTTTAATGAGTTCTTGTACGTCAAACGCCACTCTTAGCTGAGCTGCTTGTACAAGTAAAAATAGTCTGAAATCTGTGAGCCGATTTTCCTGGTGCAATCCTCTAGGCTTTGATTTTAACTAGTTCATTGTAACTGTGCGTATAACAGGATTTGTTTAGACCGACCTCACTCTTAAGGTCCTTCAGGCTGATGCTACTCTCTTTGACCTTTGTAAATTTCAGATCACCTGACTCGTCAGAAACTCTAGAAAGAAAAAATTAATAAAAAATTTATTTTTCCGGTAACATTTATATTTGTTCGAAAAATATTAATAATAAAAATGTATATTTTGGTTATGCAATAAAGAAAACCTTTTGTAAATACAGTTAATAATATCATTGAATTATTGTATTTAATAAGTTATGGAGACAAATAGTTTAAGGATTGAAGAATATATTTAAATATATCAACCTAATTACGAATAAATTTTACCCTGAAAAATTATACTGACTTGTAAAGTTGAGTCTTGAAGTTTGGCTCAGGTTCGAAGACCAAGTCTTTCACGTCTGGTTGATCGAGAGCTTTGTAAAAAGCATGCTGCAAAGATTGATAACATAAATTCAAATTATCTGCAAATAAGTTGTGTTGTTATTAGAATTGAAACGTGCACACGTTTAAGATACATCGAAACTGATCACGTTTGCGGAAGTCTGCTGGTAATTTTAACTGCAAGATTTACCCATCTAGCAGTGGCCTGACGATGGCCTGCAAAGGAAACAAATGTCCCCAAACGCAACCTTGAAAAGACGCCAAAACGTGAAATATTGTAATATTTATGAAATCATGGAATCTTACAATTACCACCTCTCCGGTCATCAATAACTTTTTCTAGAAAACGAGCACCATTTTAGAACCTTGTCTCCACGTACCAAATTCCCCGGTGCGTCACTGCCATCAAGTAAACACTTATTTAAATGTGATTAAGTTTGATGAGGATGTTTATAGTCATAGATCACTTCATATACAACTCGTTGGTTAAGCTCTACACGATCCTCAGAGAGTGACAACATAACCCTCGAGGTAACGAGTTTGATTTGAACCCCATAATACCCTTAGTTTTGGTTTCAAAAAAAATTAAAATAAAATTTAATTAAAAAAAAACTAAAAGCATTAAAATAAATTGTTGATACATACGCTGAGTGGAGTTCCGTCTTCTTCCAACGTTTCCGACTGGCACTGTCCACCTCTGTCGGATTTGAGAGCGGCAAGGAATTGAAGTGCTTTGAATCTTTCGTCCTTGTTGCTGCCTTTGCCGTTCCATTGATACAAGGTTTTGCCCAGATCCAGAATGAAAACATCTCCAGAAACAAGACGGTCTTTAGAGCGCGGCACCTGTGGAAAGAAAAATAAATAACTTCTCAAACACTTGATGGTGACATTTATAAACATTTGCTTTCTGAAAGCGTTAAAATTATCAACTGAACTACTGTTATGATTTATATTAAACGTTTTTTTAATCAAAAAAATGGATTATTTGATTATTTTGATTTTCTATATCAGAAATTAGCAACCTCTCTGACAAAAACATTTTTTTTGTCTCCTTCAAAATGCAAAAGTCTGGGATTATATTTAGTTGCCTCCACGTGTTTGAAACCTGTTTCTGCTCCACCTTCCATTATTCTGAAAAATATAATAATAATAATAATACTAATAATAATTGAAAGAAAAAAATTTAATCATCAAGAATTTTAATTTTGTTATTTAAATTTTTGTTAACCACGCCGTAATTTATGTGCTCGAACCGAAATGAAAAGTCGAAAACGTTTTCAATGAGACTCTAAAGTCTAAATTAATAAATGGATTATTAATTCTACTGTTGCGATTAATTACAATTCTAGCGATTGTAAAAACATTATTTCCTAATCGATGTGTAAACTAACACAATTCCATTCTTGAAGTAAGACTTGAAAAGATCAGATTCATAACCTTCAACTTCTCGAAACTGCACAGGTTTGTCGTGGTGAAAAGTATCTAATTCAACTGTTTTGTAGGCAGCTGTTCCATACTCGTCCTTGATTGATTGATGGATTGATTGATTGATTGATTGATTGATTGATTGATTGATTGATTGATTGATTGATTGATTGATTGATTGATTGATTGATTGATTGATTGATTGATTGATTGATTGATTGATTGATTGATTGATTGATTGATTGATTGATTGATTGATTGATTGATTGATTGATTGATTGATTGATTGATTGATTGATTGATTGATTGATTGATTGATTGATTGATTGATTGATTGATTGATTGATTGATTGATTGATTGATTGATTGATTGATTGATTGATTGATTGATTGATTGATTGATTGATTGATTGATTGATTGATTGATTGATTGATTGATTGATTGATTGATTGATTGATTGATTGATTGATTGATTGATTGATTGATTGATTGATTGATTGATTGATTGATTGATTGATTGATTGATTGATTGATTGATTGATTGATTGATTGATTGATTGATTGATTGATTGATTGATTGATTGATTGATTGATTGATTGATTGATTGATTGATTGATTGATTGATTGATTGATTGATTGATTGATTGATTGATTGATTGATTGATTGATTGATTGATTGATTGATTGATTGATTGATTGATTGATTGATTGATTGATTGATTGATTGATTGATTGATTGATTGATTGATTGATTGATTGATTGATTGATTGATTGATTGATTGATTGATTGATTGATTGATTGATTGATTGATTGATTGATTGATTGATTGATTGATTGATTGATTGATTGATTGATTGATTGATTGATTGATTGATTGATTGATTGATTGATTGATTGATTGATTGATTGATTGATTGATTGATTGATTGATTGATTGATTGATTGATTGATTGATTGATTGATTGATTGATTGATTGATTGATTGATTGATTGATTGATTGATTGATTGATTGATTGATTGATTGATTGATTGATTGATTGATTGATTGATTGATTGATTGATTGATTGATTGATTGATTGATTGATTGATTGATTGATTGATTGATTGATTGATTGATTGATTGATTGATTGATTGATTGATTGATTGATTGATTGATTGATTGATTGATTGATTGATTGATTGATTGATTGATTGATTGATTGATTGATTGATTGATTGATTGATTGATTGATTGATTGATTGATTGATTGATTGATTGATTGATTGATTGATTGATTGATTGATTGATTGATTGATTGATTGATTGATTGATTGATTGATTGATTGATTGATTGATTGATTGATTGATTGATTGATTGATTGATTGATTGATTGATTGATTGATTGATTGATTGATTGATTGATTGATTGATTGATTGATTGATTGATTGATTGATTGATTGATTGATTGATTGATTGATTGATTGATTGATTGATTGATTGATTGATTGATTGATTGATTGATTGATTGATTGATTGATTGATTGATTGATTGATTGATTGATTGATTGATTGATTGATTGATTGATTGATTGATTGATTGATTGATTGATTGATTGATTGATTGATTGATTGATTGATTGATTGATTGATTGATTGATTGATTGATTGATTGATTGATTGATTGATTGATTGATTGATTGATTGATTGATTGATTGATTGATTGATTGATTGATTGATTGATTGATTGATTGATTGATTGATTGATTGATTGATTGATTGAGGTAATAACATAAGAAAAAACTGCAGTATAAATATAATACTGACTAAAGAGAGATAGAACATATCCTGATCCCGTTCACTCACAACAACCACGATTATAATAGTACTTTGCACCCATTTAAGGTATTCAAACTAAGTTTGAATTTTTATCAAATTATAAAACATTCTAGCATTAAAACTACAACCATCGCTGCTTTGAGTTCATAATCCTGCTAGATAGATAATAAGTTTCTCTTTCCTTTAGTGTCGGGTCCACCCTGACTGTAAAAGTTGTTGCTGTGCCACTATAATTGTAAAAGTTGTTGCAATGTCACCATAATTGTTAAAGTTATTGCAATGCCAGTATTAATCGTAAAAGTTATTGCAGTGCCTCTATAATTGTAAAAGTTGTTGCAATGTCACCATAATTGTAAAAGTGGTGTTTAAACATGGGAAGCAAACAGATTTTTATCTCTTCTTTCTTAGTTTTACAGCCATATAAGTCTTCTACAGAACCTGGCAAGTAATTATAACGACATTTAATGTAGATGTATATGAATGAATATGTTGTGTCTGTCTGTCAACATTTAGTTTCCAAGTGTAACGATACAGGAGGTGAAATTAGGAAATATAATATTACAAGTGTTAATATTAACGTTTATGAAGAAGCTGGGTTTTACGTTTTCATAGAAAATTTTAGAAAAATTAGTTAAAATCGGTAATTGTAACTACTCTAATGAGAAAAATTAGTTAAATTCGGTAATTGTAACTACTCTAAAATGGTTGGACTGTAAACTGCTGCTTCTTTGAAAAAGAAACAATTATTAAGTGATTATTAGTCAATGACTAATAATCACTTGTAGATAACTAAATTGAGATAATAACTGAATCTTGATGACTATTGTTTTGTTTGTAATTTACAAAATTTAAAAACAAAATTTTGATACATTTAAATTGAAAACTTTTAAAACGCATGATAATTTACAGAATACGTCTTCCTGTGTGGTGCGTGTAACAAAATACCAGGATATTCATTATCCATGTCATAAGACAAAACATAAAAAAGTGTCTCTCTATTAGCAAGTAGAAGCAGTTTGTTGTATAACTTGAGAACATTGTACATTTAATACAGGTGTTTGTTGTCCACTTGTACTATGTTTTCAACATACCTGTGTACTCTTGCTACCGATCCAGAAGTGTAGGTTGTAGTGGAAATCCTTTGAGGTCGGTGTCGGATGATAAGTCTTGAAAGAATATATTTAAATATGTATATATATATATATATATATATATATATATATATATATATATATATATATATATATATATATATATATATATATATATATATATATATATATATATATATATATATATATATATATATATATATATATATATATATATATATATATATATATATGCGTGTATGTATATATGTATGCGTGTGTAGTAAGTGTGTACGTGTATGTATGTTTGTTAAATTTTAAATATTTATAGAAAACTTTTATATTTATTGTTTGATAAATCTTTATTTCTATTTTTCAGCAGAAAAAGTTTTTTAGTTAAGTTATTAAGATAATTAAATTGTTAAAATGAAATATTTAAAAAAAAAATGTTCTAACATGTAAAATAATGTAGGAATCGCCATTGTAGAACTTTCCATAATCTTCTTTAGGCCAGTGAGTTACTTTGAATTTCTTTAAAAGAAATAAAAAGAAATGATATATAACAATTACAGAAAGTTAGTATAAAGTTAAATAATAAAATAATATAAGTTAGTATAATTTTCATCAGTGGAAAATTGTTTTGAAAACTTACAACAATTCTCCAAATCTGAAGTCCAAGTTGCTGCCCGGAACCATTCCAAGCTGTTTCCGTTTTGGCAGATTCATCTGATGAAGTGAAAAAAATACTATTTCAAACAATTTAGCAGCCAAAACCATTTTTTTATAAGCAAGAAAAGCCAAGCTGAGGAGTTTCCGCAATTGCGCTAGGCCTGTACAAATCATCATCATCTCCATTTTTCCCACCCCTATAATATTAATTGTCATCATCATCATAATCTACTTCACTATCACTATAACGACCATCATTATCGTTATCATAATCACTATCACCATTAAAAGCATACCAACCACATCCTATTTATCTTCATTATCACCATCATTACAATTAATCGTACATTTATTATCTTTCGCAAATCACCAGTAATATATGAAACCACACTGTGTTAACATTATGCCCGCCCAGTGTACAGTAACAGTGTACAGTAACAGTGTATAGTAACAGTGTACAGTAACATTGTACAGTAACAGTGTATAGTAACAGTGTACAGTAACAGTGAAATGTAGAACAATTCTTCAGAATGTTCAACTTACACTTGACTGTCCTTTCAACATCCGATCCGAATAGAGCCATATTACTGTCTTTCCAGTCATATTGCTTGGGCTTGACGAGTCCTTGAAAATCATTAAAAATTATCATAATATATTCAGTATTGCTTATTATCATATTATAATGTAAGCGTCACACTAATAATATCCTGACTCATTAAGCTGACGAGTCACGTCATCTCTGTTTGCTTATGAGTCATCACTGTATATGACGTTAAAAATATAAAAGTATTTTAATAATACGTGATGTAGTAATAACGATAATGAAGACGATGATGATGATGACGATGACGATGACGATGACGATGGTGTAGGTAATGCTGGAAATGGTGACGTGATGGAAATAACGATGTTGATGGTGATTGTGATGTTGATAAAGATAGTAATGAAAGTGGTAGTGAGGGAAGGTGGTAATGGCGGCGATGATGATGATGATGATGATGATGATGATGAGGAAGAGAATACCTTTTATAACGATCATCCGATGAAAGTAGATGCAGAATATAACCAATAATATTAATATATCACAATAAATGACAACATTCAGACGGTCGCTCAATCAATCAATACAGCAGCAGTTGTGTTCAATCATTTGCTAACATCAATATTTATTTTCAATCGATAAATAATTAATCATTGTCATGAAATTAATTATTTATTTATTTCATTGCATACTAATACAAAACAGGTGTGTTTTTCTCTTTAACCATCAACGGTGTGTCTGTCTGTCGACAAATTTATGATATCATACAAGCGTCTTAAATTGTATTTTTATTTCATTTATTTAATAAACAACCATTTAATTTTTTTCACTTTTTTAAATTTTCTAAGCTTTACTTTATTTATTTTTCTCCATTTTACTTTAATTTACGATTAATTTCACTTGTTTTGTTGTTTGTTTCATTGGATTTTCTAAAGCTTTCTTAAAGCATTTCTAGTGGTTGTACAAAGTTTTTGCTTGCAGGTGTATATCCGGTGACAATACATTAATCCGTTTTTAAATAAAAATATAAAAATATATATTTGAAAACTAAAAATTAAAAATTTATAAAAAAAATATATATAAAAAAATTAAACAGTTTGGTTCAAAATATTTTATTACGTACCCTTAAATATTATTTTTAAGTTGTTGGTACATTTATATATAAGCGTTGCTGTTTTTTAAATTATTATTATAAGAATCATTCCCTTTCGAAGGAAAACAATCTGACACTTACAAGCATTCAGACATTATTTAAACTCTAATATTTTCAACCAAATTAACTTCTACTAAGCAATTTTTAAATACGTTTAAAGTGAAATTACATTGAAATTTATTATCCAAATTACTAAGTTTTCTTCATTTGCAGATTCATTAATTCTGTTTATTGGCCCATTTAAGAAGTAATATTCTGAACAGATTATCATGCTGAAGCGAAAGAAGCCTAAACAAGTTAAAAGCCTCAAAGAAAATCTTTAGATAATAGTTTTAAAAAAATCATTGGACCTAGTCATTCGCGGCAAACTAGGAAATAAAAACGGGCCAGAGTTAAAACTTTAAACAAGTGAACCGTAAATATCTTCGTTTTTACAACTTTTTTTCGTTATTGCAGGAACGCTTATTAATTGCGATGACGATTTTCGGAAAAATTTCCATATTTTTTGCTGAAAATACTTAAGAAACTCTTCAAATCATGATTAAAATGGTAGAATATTACACTTTCATCGGGTTTGTAGAGATATATTTATAGTTTCAGATTTGTAACTTGCCCGAAAATTGTCTAAAATTCGATTGCAAAATGTCGCGGACAGACGAACAAACATACGAAAAAATGACTTAATAAAAACCAGTTAAAATAGACGCGCTCTCGTTACATGACTGTCGTGTGTCGGATCATCTGCGGCTTATTTGATGATTGTTTCATTCATCTCATAAGACGAGTTCAATTGGCGGTTGATGTTTTATTTATTTTATTGAAAAACGCGACAGGCACGCGCAAGTGATGGAAAACAGTGCAGCATTACAAACTTTCTTTCATGTATTTTTTTTTAATTTTTAAACTTTAAATTTTAAACTTCAGCAGTGTACTCGACATCAAAGTTTTGCTTCGTGTTTGCAGATTTCAAAGCACAAGATTTTTTTAATTTAAAACATTTTTAGCAACCGAAATTCTATTTTTTTTCTTCAAACAACATGGGTGGAACCAGTATTTTAGAAATCAACAAAGTCACCAGGAAAACGCCGTACTTTTACAATCACAACGTTTTGAATTTTCAACCAAACACCACCTTACCCACTGCGTCGACACATGGTAAAAACTATTCTTTAATAAACAATTGCAAAAATGCAAATTGCGTCCTCAATTTGAAGCACAATTTATTAATTTATAAACAGCCACAGCTGCAGTGAGCGCATAAAAAACTTGATAATCAAGTTTTTTGGATAATTTTCATATTTCGAATAATAATGATGATAATAACAATCGTTTTCAAGCTGTGTGGCGACTGTTTGTGAAAAAATGTTCTACATTTACTCGGGCTATAGAGTAAATTGTATTGTTTGAAAATGAACTTTGAATACTTCTAAAATACAACAAACAATATTTATTCAATGATTTTCTTGCAATAAATTATTAATATATCCTTCAAACATAGGTTACTACAGGCAAACATTTAAAGTAATATCTAGAAGACCACGCTAAGAATAGCCAACATCTACCTAAACCTGAAAAAAATGACCACAAAAACACAGCCGTAAAACACCGGATTTGATCCATATGCTTTGATGTTGGTATTCTTTCGACATATCGTTCAGTTAGCATAAAAAACACTAACTTATATTATTATAACTTCTTGCTTGCTGGCTTTTAAGTGAAACGCTATTGATAGAGCTTTGTTGAACTTATATTATTGGCGTCATCATTGCTGTTTACTTTATAAATGACTTTCAATTTCTATTCCTAATTCTTAAGATCTTTTCAATTATTTCCTGGCTTCAGGATCTAATTCTCTGTTTAACTAACGTCCTTCTGAGTCAATTTGTTCGAAACGTTGCAACCAGCACACACAATGTACTTCCTTATACTATATAATATTATATATATATATATATATATATATATATATATATATATATATATATATATATATATATATATATATATATATATATATATATATATATATATATATATATATATATATATATATATATATATATATATATATATATATATATATATATATATAACGGATGACTCAGAATTATGAAATTTACAACTTCCTTTTCAATTTATAAATCAACTGTTAAAAACTTATACAAATTCCTATTAAATTTTATTATGGTTTGTTAGACCAACCGGATGAGTTTCCTATGAGTCCAATAGGTACATTGTAACTTGTAACTAGTACTTTGTCATTATACATACTTAATAATTTTATACTGCTGTATTTAAATTATTTTTAGCTTAATTAAGTAATTTCAAAGTCTGATTTAACCTCAAAAGGGTAGATCTTTCAGTAAATTTGTGTCACCTGTTTAACTAACCTTATTTACATTTAAACTTGCATTGCGTATTTTAAATAAATAAATTTATTTTTAAAGAAATCATCAACATAAACTACCTGCCATCGTGAAATATCAACAACAATAATAGCGACGACAACGACTTCAAGAAACCTTCAACTAAACAACGCGACCACTTGCAACTGAAGCAACACTCGCACAGCTGTCCCCTTTATTCATCCGTCTATTTATAGATGTCATCAGTCAGCTGTTCAGCTTCTCGTCTCCAAATTTACTCGTCTCTTTCTATTTAATTCGCTCCAGCCCATTGTTGAGCTTCAATAGAATAGCTTTTTTTATTTTGTTTTATTTTAGGCGTTTTCTCTTTTTCAGTTTTGGGCGTGGGTTGACAGCAAGAAGATCGAAAATCTTCTTTAAGTAAAATTATAAATCATATAATTTATTAAATTCGTGGATGATAAACCTTTAAATTGAACACAAACAAGTCACTAAAAACTCTGACCTTTTACTTTACTTAAATACTTTCAAATACTTTTGTCTCGAGTTGTTTTATTCAGATTATTAAGTAATTCAAGTAGTGTCGATTGTTCAAAAACTTGATGAGTCTTATGAAATGAAGCAAATAATAATAATAATAATAATAATAATAATAATAATAATAATAATAATAATAATAATAATAATAATAATAATAATAATAATAATAATAATAATAATAATAATAATAATAATAATAATAATAATAATAATAATAATAATAATAATAATAATAATAATAATAATAATAATAATAATAATAATAATAATAATAATAATAATAATAATAATAATAATAATAATAATAATAATAATAATAATAATAATAATAATAATAATAATAATAATAATAATAATAATAATAATAATAATAATAATAATAATAATAATAATAATAATAATAATAATAATAATAATAATAATTATAATAATAATAATAATAATAATAATAATAATAATAATAATAATAATAATAATAATAATAATAATAATAATAATAATAATAATAATAATAATAATAATAATAATAATAATAATAATAATAATAATAATAATAATAATAATAACAATAAAAAATATACTACATTATAAAATGTATAATTATTTTATAATATAATATAATATATAATTATAATATTTAATTATAATATATAATATAATATAATATATAATTTTATTATTTTTATTATTATTATTAAACAGTTGATAACGCAACATATGTCAATCAAACTACAGTAATAATGACGAAATCAAATCGCAGTTGCTGAATAATCTTATTTCAATCAAAACAGTTGCATCGGTTAAACAGCATAAAGTCAAAATTTTCAAGAATATGCACTTCTCGAGAATAAGTAATACTACAAATATATATGTAGCCTATAGTGATGTCATGTGTAATGTAGGATATAATAATATATACGTTTATACATAGAAGAAAGGTTTGTTTCTATTTTTTATAAGTTTATAATCAGTTGTTTTCTTTTGATTAGCTATCAGAAGTTTTTTTTTTAATTGATTTCACTTTTTTAAGAAAATAATTACTATTTTCATCTTTTATAAGCAATTAGATTTTAAAGCAGGTACCCTAACGTCAAAAATTAACAAAATCACTTTTGAAAACAACAAAACGTTTAAAAGAGCTAAAAGTGAAAGATGAAATTACTATTTAAGTACACTTGTAAGCTGACAGGCTGGCAGGCATGCCTCATTAAAAACTTTACTTTTTTACTGTAACAAGTTTTCTGAAAAAAATACACTTGGAACTTAAATGGGACTCAAACTTTTGCTAAACTTCCAAACAATTAGCAAACAAGACTTTTTTGTCAGAAACTTGTTGATTTGTGAAAGCATTCACTAAATTATACTTAAGATACTTTTCAAATTGAAGCCCCATGGAAACTCTTATCGTTAAAAAAAACTAACAGTATTGAAGAAGGGAAGGCTGAAAGTAATTTTCCTTATCGTTCGGCAGTTGGAGCTCTAATGTGCTTTATGCTGGATAGTAGACCAGATTTTGCCTATGCAGTTGGAGTTGTATCAAGACAGTTAGAGAGTCCAACTCAAGATGACATTTTAAAGTGAACAGAATTTTCAGATATCTGCAAGCAGCGATGTCATACAGTATTCGATACAAAGAAAGTCTGAGCAATATGATTTATACATTTACAGTGATGCAGATCATGCTGGCGATTTGTAGACTTGACGGTCTGCTACTGGAGTTATCTGTTGTCATGCTGGAGGTGCAGTCTCATGGTTCAGCCAAAGGCAAGTATCCATATCGATATCAGCAACAGAAGCTGAAATTGTCGCTTCTAGTGAAGCAGCAAGAGAATTATCGAAGTTGAAAAGGCTGTTTTCAGAAATGACAAAAATTCAACAGGTCGAGATTTTTTATTGACACTGAGGCAGCCGTAAAGTTAGCTGAAAACCAAGAAATGCATAGAAAAACCAAGCATTGTTGATACAAGGCATTTCTAAGTAAGAGAATGTGTACAAGAGAAAGTTCTTGAAGTTTAAAAAATATCAAGCCACGATCAACTTGCTGATCTTTACACGAAACCTCTCATTGAAGAACGAACAAAGTATTTAGCCAGACAAAAAAAATCAAATTCATTTCTCGGTTTTACGTCTGTCTATGTGTTGTTTAATACATCGTGTCTATAATATCGTGTTCTGTGTCCAGTTCTTGCGTTGCGTACTTTGTGTAATAGAGTAATTTACAAAAATTATCATCGAAAAATTGCAAATAATTATTAGCCGCAGAATTATTAAATCTCCGTAAATAATTTCACCACCTGTTTTGTGTACTTGCTTGATTGTCTGCTTGTGGTCCGATCTTGTTAATGAAAATTAACTAATTTTCAGTTTTCAAATTAAGTTGAAATTTAGAATTTATCTCTTTTTTGTGACAACGCGTTCTATTAAATTTTGGAAATTTTATTAAATTTACTAAACCTTAATTTTTAATTAATAAAATTGTATTTTTATGGTTAAAAATATAAAGTGTAAGAAATTTGCCATAAAAAATTTTTGGTGTTGTAATTTTGTCAGAAAAAAAGGACCATGCGACCATAACAGCTCTATTTAGGGATTCGACTTTTTTTTATAATAGTTTATATATATATATATAGTCTAGTCCTCTATGAATTGTTTTTAAAACTGACCGGATCAGGAATTCAAAATTTCTGCCTCTTATTTACTATCTTTTAATAAATATTAGAGCAGTTTTTTCTACCATGCTTACAATGATTTGGTAATGTATCTAAAATCTGGAATGACTTGCGCCGGCCCGTTAGATCAGTTGGTTAGAGCGTCGTGCTAATAACGCGAAGGTCGTGAGTTCGATCCTCATACGGGCCACTGTTTTTTAAATCTTGCTTAATAATTAATTAACTTCACCGTGTTTTCTTGCTTAACCATGCGTTGGGTGATCGGGGGATCATCGTAATTGATCCCAGGACTACTGATCACAGGACAACTAATCTCAAGACAACTGATCCCATATATCTGCATAATTTCACAAAACTTATTTTATGACATTTCACTGCTTATTCGTTATACCGGAGTATCTTCGCACCACAATTAACTACTGCAAATTCAGAGAGATTCATCATTGCTGATACACGATAGCCCTATTTGTATGGTCGTGCTAAAAAACCAAACCGACCAACAAACATTTTTTCAGTACATGGCTGGCCGATGGAACGATGCAGTTTTTCTAAATTTGTCCATCGAGGTTTTCGAGTTGTTTTGGGATCAGTTGTCTATGGGGTCAGTTGTCCATGGGGTCAGTTGTACAAACGCAAAAAATAACATTTCAACAAGTGAATCAAAAAACAAATTTAAAAAAAACACACTTTTATATAATCGATTGTGTAGGTCACATTCTGTTACATAAACAACGAGCATATTAGCATAGACAATAAATAGTTCGACGAAAATATCACAAATTATTCAATCA
The DNA here is from genome assembly GCA_963978895.1 of Erpobdella octoculata. Lineage (NCBI taxonomy): Eukaryota > Metazoa > Annelida > Clitellata > Hirudinida > Erpobdellidae > Erpobdella > Erpobdella octoculata. Next base: position 3,260,985 of record OZ022241.1, on the reverse strand, counting down.
AATTTTGTCCAATCGATCCGAAAATTTGATAGAATGCATTATTAATTAGTTCGGAAGTATGTTTAAATTTTGAAATCTCTAGCTCATCGGGAAGTTAGTTTAAAATCGATTGCCGAATTTGAAGACAGACAGACATAAGTAAAAGTGTGTAAAATGCTCAATTGATTTTTTGTTGGCTCAGTTGGTTAGAGCGTCGTGCTAATAACGCGAAGGTCGTGAGTTCGATCCTCATAAGTGCAACTATGTTTTATATGTTATCTCAGTTTTAAACAAACCGCTAGGTGATAACCAATCTATTTCTGTTTGACTGATTGAACGTTTTTTTAACGCCCTTTTTTTCAGCCCAAGAGCTGAAAATCAAATCGTGGCTGATAAGGTTTTGAATTTTAACTTTGTATTCTAACCAGAAGATTGGCCCAGTTTTAATTGAACTATAAAGCAAAGATCTCGAAACTAAAAAGCAAAAAATTATTTTTTGCAACAAATCTTTTTCAAAATAGCAGAAAATTAGTAGTTATATTATTTAATCTCGTACTACTTTAATTGATGTTAAAATACATACTAGCGGTTTCACCTGACTTTAAAATAAGTTCGACGTGTCCGTGTGGCCCGTTAGCTCAGTTGGTTAGAGCGTCGTGCTAATAACGCGAAGGTCGTGAGTTCGATCCTCATACGGGCCAGTACTTTTTTTTTTATTCAAAAAAATGTGCTTAGAAAATCAGAATAAGCTCCCCCTCCACAGGCCTCCATATTAAAATTATCAAAACGAACCGAGCCGAAGCTAATGGATTTATTTTGTTATTTTGGGTTTGTTAACCCTGGGCCAAACCATGTCCAGGTCGGGCTGAGTTGCTAACGGGTCAGTTTAATAAAATCTGCTTATAAAATGATCTAACTCAAAAGTTATTTGACTACTGACAAAATAAACTAACTTTTTATACGAAATACTTTTCCAGTTACTGAAATCGAAAGCGAATTTAAGCGAACTTCTAACTGAAAAATCTACAAAGGGTCCACTGGAATCTTGCGATGGATGTTCAGTAAGTATAACAAGTGCGGAAAGACGATTTTGTCCGCAGGTGCTTTGCAGCCGTGTCATTAGGCGTCTCAGCACAGACAAAGTCTGGATTAGTTCTTCTGTTGGTTTGTTTTAACCATTTTTTTGGGCCACTTTTTGTGTCATTTTTCCAGTTCTTATGACCATGTCTCAAGAGAAGAAAAATCTAGTTTACAAATCCTAAGTAAATTTGCCTACTGATCAGCCTTTACCAGGTCCTTTTTTGCATGGCAGTTGGCAGAAAAAAGTCACTTTAAGCATTGGAAAATTCGGTCATCTAAAAATATTTCATTCAATTCTTGTAACACATGTTCGAAATGGATTAAACATTTTCACTCAAAAATGATTTTAAATAGAGACTGTTGGACTTAGTTGGAGGATTTTATAAGAGAGGGCTAGTAAGCAGTTTTAAGTCAGGTTTCAGTAAGAGCAAGAAAATCAAATGAGTTTGATTATTCAAGTCCAGACCAGAAAATATTTATCTTTAGTCAAGTGTCGTCCTCGGTGTCCTCAGACTGGCTACGGCTATGCTATTATGCGATACAATCTTTGTAATAATTACAATTTTCTATGATATTTTTAGTGTATGCAAACCTTCATTTAGTGTTATTATTGATAGACGTACTTGTGTGATTCCATTAATAAAGTTTAATTTAGTTAATTTTTTACATAAAACATCTTTCACTGTTATCATCAATAGATTATTTTACTATTAATTTTGCATTCGTTTGGACTAGCCAGTTAATTTTGCATAATTTTGCTGTAAAATTATTTCACACAAATCCAAAGATAATTTTAATGGAAATATTTAGGTTTTTCAATTAAAAATTTCGGAAACAAATTTTTCACGTGTACCAACTATTATACAACTGCTTCAGCATAAAAAAATCTAACCAAACAATTGCTACTCTTATTTGCGAATTAATCTGTTGAAACTCTTAAATCAGTTTTTCAACAAAATCACATATACAAAAATTTTATTTAATAATAAATCAAACTTTGTGCTTCGATGTTGTGGAAGAAGGCTAGTAAAACAACCAGAGTGCTGAAGATGACAAGCATTTTTCAACCATCAAGGCAAAACTGAATAGAGACAATGTTTGATCAACAAAATATAAAAAAAAAAATTAATTTTTTTTAAACGCAAATGGTATACTCTTATTCTATTCAGACCAACTCAACTGAAAAACTACCTGCGATTAGACATCTACAAGTGTTACTGCCAAGGCTGAAATTAGTTAGGCAGGTGTTGGTTACAGCTGCTTATGATGACAAAAATTGTTTAAAATCAACCGACTGATTTACAGCAATGCCATTTTAATTATTTTATTACTTTTGTATTATTTTTTTAAATCGTAATTTATTAAAATTACAATTACAATGTTTTTTATCCAGTTTTTTGTTATTACCGCTAGCAAGCTCAGTGATAATTTTTAGTTTTTTAGTTTTATGTCAATATTATTTATTGATTTAAAATTTATAAAAAAAAATCTATTCCACGAAAGTTACGAAACGTTTATTTAAAGTGGATTGAACTTCAGAAATTTCATATTAATAATGGTTTAATTATTTTTTTATACTAGTTTATAGTCCTTTATACCAAGTGTTTTAAGACTCTAATGGCTGTATGTAGGAAGCACTTAAGTACTTCCTGTCGTGGATCAGAATTCGATCCTTTTTACTTTTCCCTCCTCCTATCTCCAGGCTTGGGACTGGCTTGCAATTAGCGAGGCGGAGTTGGTTTAATTATTGTTATAGTTTACATGAAATAGTTAATTATGAAAAAAAAATTTTTAATAATACTTTTGTGGGTGACAATAATCATCGACAAAAATGTTGCTACGTGGTTAATCAGCCTGCCATAATCACACGGTATGAGTTTATTTTATTTGTTTATTAATTGACTTTACAGTCAATTGAAAACATATGTTGAATTAAAAAATGAGAAATAAAATGAAAAATGAAAAAAAAATATGAAAATTGAAAATAAACAACAAACAAACAAATTTAAAAAAACTTCTTCCAACAAAACAAAAACATTTAATTTCTTTTTATAAAAATAAGTTAAATAGCAAATCACTTACAAACAGGCCCTCAACTACGGGGGACGAGAGGGGCAAAACCCCAATAAAAGATATTTCGCCTCCCTTGGAAAATTTTAAAATGTAAGGTTTTTTGAAATTTTTAAACCTGTTAACCGTTACACAAATACATAGCTGGATAAAGCGGCGTATTTTGCCCTCCCTTCCAAATTCTAAGATCAATAAAACAGGTCCAAGCAAAAATCAAATTTTAAAAAACACGTATATTTTAACATTATGCAAAAAATTTTTAAATTCAATAATAGTTTTACCATTTTTATAGTTATCTTTTAGCCATGACGCAATTGAATAATTTTAAATTCGTTACAAAATGAATATTGAAATTATTTGAAATAATGATTAAATTGCTTTGAACACTATTGAATATTGTTTTGGCGGATAGCTAAAGTCTATGCTGAAAGTTTCAAAGTTCTAACTTGTCTAAAAGTTGGTGAAAAATCAATTTAAAAAACTTGACCTCAGAGAAACAGAAAACTTTTCACCACAGACAGAGGCAGGGAAGTTAAATTGAATAAAAGTGTGTAAAAAGACTCACTAACTCCGCCTCGCTAGTTGCGAGCAAGTCCAAAGCCTGGATAAAGGAAGAGGAACTGTTAAAGGGATAAAATTTTGATCCACGACATGAGGAAATTATGGGCTTGCTACGTACATCCATTCCAGTTTTAAAACATTTGGCGTAGACGACTATAAACTGTTGTAAAAAAAAAGATAAAAAAAACTCACTCTAACTTTAAAAACCTAAAATATCAGAATAGATGTTTAAAGGGTACCTATATAAAATATAGATTGTGTTTTATTTAAAAAAACAGAAAAAAGTAATTCTTTAATGCAATAATTTACGATAATTATTAATAATTTTTAATTACTGCTCTTTTTCGTTTTATTTTGATGAACCCCCTCCTCCGAAACTAAAGAACATTGACAAGTTTTTGACAAAGGTGCCCATGAATACAAACCAATCTACGAGTAATCTGATCTGAAACTATCATAAACATCCATTATAGCTCCAATCACCGTAACAAAGCAAGCTTTTACTATACGTTGAAAAAAACCAAAACATTAGCAGGCATATATAAAACCATTCCAGCCAATGTTAAGTACACATTGTGGAAATACAAAATGAGGTTATACAAATAATAAACGATATGAGTGTTGCTGATGCACCATGGTTTTGCATGCAATGTTTGCTTGGTCCTTTCAACTCCCGATATAACTTTAGTGTTTTTTAACCATATTTATTTCGCCCCTATTTAGCGATAGCTCTCCCCCCCCCAGAGAATGACGTCTATTTGCGGGCCTGCTAACAATTGAGTTTTCAATTAATGAAAATGTTATTTCCATTAAACATCTCACATTTGAATTTCCTGAACAAGCTATACTGTTTACTGTTAGTTCTGAAAATCAATAAATTGAATTTTTTTCTGGGTGTAGATTGTTTTCAAGGAAATAAAAAATTGAATTTTATTCAAATCTCAATACGAAACAGGTACACTTGCTTTCCCGTTCCCGGTCGCCTTTCCGTTCCCTGTCGCTTTCCTGCTCCCGCTTGCTCTCCCGTTCCCGGTCACTCTCCCGCTCCTCTCCTTTTTCCGCTCGCTTTTCCCTTCCCGCCAGCAACATTTATAATGTTGTTGGAGGACCACCAGTGAGCAATGGAATATTTTATCTGGCAATCAAATCCAAAATAACAGGAAACCGTCTAACTTCGATATGAAGAAGCAAAACGTCATGGCCAGAGCCCATCTTTTTACAGAGCACTGAAGCTAGGGGAGTATTCAGAGCACTCGCACTTATGAAATTTACAACTTTTATCACATCATTGAGGACTTCCTGCAATTTTTCACTTAGTTTTTAGTGACTAGCATTTTGTTGTAAGCAAAACAGTAGATGAAGATGTACATTTTTGTTTTTTTAATTTTTTTATGGATCAGTGACTTGAACTCAGCAGTCGGGCGCCGATTCGCGGACCACCATTTTTTCTTTCTTTTTTTCTTTTTTTAGTTTTTTCTTTCTTTATCCTTAATGAAAAGCATGTCTCTCTCCCCTTCCATTTTTTATGTTTCTCTTGCTATAATTCTTTCTCTATTTTTTTTCTTACTATTTCTCGTTTCCTTCTCTTCCTTTCTCTATTCTATCTGTGTTTCTTTTTCCCTAGTGAAACCCATTTTTCTCTTCTTCTTTTTTCCTTTTCCTGTTGCTCTCTTTCTCTCTCTCTCTCTCTCTCTCTCTCTCTCTCTCTCTCTCTCTCTCTCTCTCTCTCTCTCTCTCTCTCTCAAAGCTGAACATGTATAATGGTTTGTTAGTTAAGACTTATTGGTTTTTCTCATAATAAATCCATGGATGAACGCAGTTGGGGTTAGTTAGTCAGTTAGTTCATACTGGACAAGTCAACCACTGTTTTTGCATGGTTGTCATTTCTTAGATTCTAAGAACTAGGACTTTAGAACAATGTCACTAAACGAGAAGTTGTACATTTGCAGCATTATTCGTTCACCGAATCAGAGCTACTGCAAAATGAAATAAATCACCAGTTGGTTAGAGCGTCGTGCTAATAACGCGAAGGTCGTGAGTTCGATCCTCATACGGGCCATTATTTATGTTTTATATGCTATCTTAGTTTTAAAAAAACCGCTAGGTGAACGCTCAAAAAAATTTGTTCATTGCTTGTCCAAATAACAAAGCTATTTGCGTTTGACTGATTGAACGTTTTTTCAACGCTCGTCCGTTATTGTCAAGAGCTGAAAATCAAATCGTGGCTGATAAAGTTTTGAATTTTAACTTTTGAATTTAGCCGGAAATTTGACTCATTTTTTTTAATCGAACTATAAAGCAAAGATCTCGGGACTAAAAAGCAAAAAAATATTTTTTAAACATTTTTCTTTACAATTGCAGAAAATTATTAGTAGTTTTATTATTTAATCTTGTATTATTTTAATGGATGTTTAAATACTAGCAGTTTCAATCCAGTTTAAAATAAACCTATCACGATCTTGTGGCCCGTTAGCTCAGTTGGTTAGAGCGTCGTGCTAATAACGCGAAGGTCGTGAGTTCGATCCTCATACGGGCCAATTTGTTTTAGAAAATATATCAGTTGCAAAATACCCGCTATGTAAAATATCGAATGATTTGTCTATTGTTTATAACAGTTTGAATAACAAAACCATTCGTTTTTTTACTAATTGAACATTTTTACAAACTTTTATTTATGTTACAATCTCTGTTTGTGTGTGTGTGTGTGTGGCTTTCTCGGTACACAAATCTTTCAAGTGAAATGTAACCAGCTTTTTGATTAGCTAGAAAACTGAAACTTTCAGCATAGCTTTATATTGGATGACAATACATCAGCCATGACCAAATTGGCATTGCTTAGGTGCCACTTATATTAGAAAATGAACGCTTTATGCTTTAATCGTTTTTTCTCTATTTCCTTTAAATAAAAGTACTGATTCAAATTTTCCAGAACTTTGTTACTTTATTGCTCATTTTTAATATTCTCATTACAAATCATTTCCAACACTTTCTTCAGAACTTTCTTGGTTTTCTTTGTCGTTTCTCTCAAATTCAACTTTTTCTAATTCCTCCAAATTCTTAGATTTACGGTACTTAAATTTACTTTTATTGAATAAAATCCACGATAAACTTTCAAAATCTGACTGAATCAAAATTCACTGAACTATTATACCTAAATAAAAATACTGAAAAGTCTAAGTCTGATGATCTAGTACAAAGAACAACTACACTAACAATTTGAATTTCGAAAAAAACGTTATTCTCGCAGATTGATATAATTTTCAAAAATTAGTTAATTAATTTTTTTAAATTAGCCCAGTGCTACTTGTGGCACCCAAATTTCTTCCAAGTGGTGGCAATACATGATTCAATTAAAAAAAACTTAAAAACATATTTGCACATTTCGCCATATAAAGTTACTTTTCTAGCCCTGTAGACTGCAGTTTTCAAAACCTTCTCTTATTATTTCTTTTTGGTCATGTTTCAAAATTTGTGTTTTTATCTTTAGCTAGGAGCTCTCCAATTTATTTTGCATTTAATACATCTGACAAGTCGATTCAGAGAATGTTATTTGCAAGTCAATTTGAAACTTTTTAACCAATGCAAAGAAATCATTCATTTTCTAACCACTTTCTTGATCTCAATGCAGAAATACCCACTGACGAATTGAAATCTTTTACAATTCTATTAAAAACATTGGTTAAATAAATAATGAAAACGGTACAAAGGAGACAAAAGCACATTGATCAAAATATTCAATCATTTACGAAGCGATCTAATCATTATATCAAATAATTTCAATACTTATTTTTTAACGAACTTAAAATTATTTCAAAAATGGCGTCAATTAAACGAACTTTTAGGAAATCTTGATTATCTCAAAAACTTACTAAAATTTTACTGAAGTCTATATATATAAAAGGCAACGTATGTTCATTAATAACGCCAAAACCAATGAAGGGATTTGCACGAAATTTTACATAATAAACATTTACCACCTAACAAATAATCTCATTTATTTAAAAAAATTGTTTTGAATGTTTTTAGAAAATTAATTTTTAGAAATATTTTATCTATGCAATTTTAGAAAATTATTTTTTAGAAATATTTTATCTATGCAATTATATCGCGGCTTAACGAGCTTAGGGTTGCTTTCGACTTCTGTTCCGTCGTTGTTGGTTGTCGCGATTTCTCAAAATCAAAAGTGAGTATTATTTTACTTATATCAATTATATCAATATATCAAAAGTAATATATAATATACTATATACTATACTATTATTTTTTTAATTACTGTATATAGTTCAAATGTTTTTGAATGTTTTAGAAAATTAATTTTTTTAAATATTTTCGCTATTGTATCAGAGCTATGTTTTGTTTACATTCGCTGTTTATCGTCTCGGTTTCTCGAAATCAAAGTAATTTAAAAACTTAGGCTACTATTCTTATATTATTTACTTAGGCTACTATTTTTATATTATTTAATTGTTAATTATTGTTGTGTATATATTAAATTGTAAATTGTTTCGGTCGTTGTGTGTCAGGCTATCATTATCGCTCTACCAGTCTAACCACTCTAACCAATCTAACCACTCTAACCTCTAACAGATATTATTTTGTGCTTACAGACAAGAAAATTGAAAAATTTATTGTGAGTGAGTATATCAATATAACTATTAATGTATTTTAAGTATAATAGTATAACTATTAATGCACCTTATGGAAAAACAAAAAACATTGTGTATCAGAAAGCTTTGCAATAAAATGACTGTATGTGTTTGTTGTATTTCTTTTAATTAAAAATCAAAAGTATCTGCATAAATGTTTCAATAGATGCAAAGATGCCCGGGCAAACGAGCGGTTAAGGAAACGGGAGCCAGAGAGAAAAACGATAAAAAAAACCTTTAAATTCCCCGGGCAACGCCGGGTAACCCAGCTAGTATTACTATAAACAATGGCAAAACTATTATTGCATTTAGAAATCTATTTGCATAATGTAAAAATATAAAAGTGTGTTTTTAAAAAAACTTTTTTTTTCTTGAACTTGTTGCTTATGCTATTGATTTTTAATACGTCTATGTAGTGTTGTTAGTTAAAACATTTATCATTCTATTTAACCGACAAATTATTTGGTTTCAAATTTGTAGCTTATTTGGTAAAAAAAACTGTCCTGCCCGAACTCCTGAAATGTCTCCTCCGAATCGCATTGTATGAAAGGAGTCCTTATTTTCACACGCCCCTTTTATGATGATGGCTAAAAGTATGACGCGATTAATTGCGTACGCTAGTACAACATATTTCTTATATCTTTCAAAACTTTTTTTAATCAACAGAAAATGAGGAGCTATATCTTTTTATTAACCTCGTACTGCATTTATAAAATTAATGTTAGAACCACAGCAGTTTTAAGGGATACATTTTCCAGAAGCATCAGGCCCGTTAGCTCAGTTGGTTAGAGCGTCGTGCTAATAACGCGAAGGTCGTGAGTTCGATCCTCATACGGGCCACTTCCTTTTATATAATATTTAAGTTGCAAAAACCCCTATATATAAAACATCAAAAATGTGTAATTGATTATAGAGGTTGAAATGATAAAACTATTCGAGTTTGACTTATTGAACATTTCTAACGCCCCATCGCTATCGCCAAAATCTGCAAATCAAAAAGTGAATGATAATATAAAGTTTTGAATATTAACCTTTCAGTTTAGCCGGAAGATTGACCCAATCGTATTAAAGCTCAAGGTATTTAAAGCAAAGATCTTGATATGAGTTTTCATAAGGCCTTATATGATGATGGGTATATGATTAGTCGCGTACATTAGCTAGTTGACTAGTTCAACATATTTCTCTCGGACTGGAAAGCAAAAAACATAATTAATATCTTTCAAACACTTTTTTTATTCAACGGAAAATGAGGAGTTATTTTTATTTTATTAACCTCGTACTGCACTTCTAAAATTAGTGTTAAAAGTGCAGCGGTTTCAGGGGATAAATTTTCCAAGTACAACAGGCCCGTTAGCTCAGTTGGTTAGAGCGTCGTGCTAATAACGCGAAGGTCGTGAGTTCGATCCTCATACGGGCCATTACGTTTTCGATTAAAAAATTGCTCTTTAGAAGCTCAAAAGTTAGTAGACAAAAAGGAAGGGAAACGAATTACCGCTTTAATTACCTCTCTGATGAGTGAAATCGGAAAGCGATTTTAGTTAAACTTTTGAACTTCAATTTGTAATCATAATCTGCTACGTGTTAGCTAGAAACGTTTAGGTTAATTGGGTATCGTAACGCCACCAAACGTAAATGATTCTTACATTCAGTGGCGGATTTAAGTTGGGCGCCCGTGGCATGCGCCTCCCCGTTCCACCCTCCAATAAACACTTGTGGACATTTTTAATTGTGTTAATGCTAATATAATCTGCTTACAAGAAACAGGCATTTTAAATTATGACAATTTTTTTTTAATATTCCTGGACTTTATGGGCACAGGTGATAAAAAAGAATAATGCCGTTTTTGAAATTGGGTTGTTTCAAAAGCCAATAAGGTGATGAAAAAAAACAACAACATCAGGTCAGCAACTTTGGATGTCTGTTGAAACTGAAGGTGGAACGCGTTTAATATTTGAAAACATATACAGAGAATGACGTGGTTCAAATCAAGCGACCTTGAAGTAATTTGTGGTTCTCTGATAACAAAATGTTACAATGAAACTTTATTAGGATTGTCTGTTTCTAGCAACTCTAGTTTACGTCCTATCAAAACTGGACAAAAGAATAGAAGTTATAAAAAGATAACGATATAATTTTCCAAAGAATTTTGTTCAGCTCATTACATCTGTGGTTCTTTTAAAATTCAATAAGCTCTGGACGTATATACTGATCTAACAATAAGATGGAATGATGGTAAATATTTTGGTAAAAACATTACTGTTCTTCAGCTGAACGAAGCCGCTCAATTTGCACTTGGCATGGACTTTAATATAAACATGGGCGGTCAATTAATTTAAATATTTTGCAGCACTGAACATTCGGAGGCCATGCATTTTATGATATGGGATGTCAACTCTGAGCTCATAGCTAGCTATGCATATAAAGACCATTAAGTTTGGTCAGTTGTGTTTGTGACGAGGTTTTGTAAGACGTTGGTAGAAATCGTTGTTGGACAGAACTTCGTTACCAGATTGGGCTAGCATTCAAGGCTTGTGTGCTCATACTTCTTCGTCGCAGCAATCCTACAAAGTGGCATCCTCCATTCATTTACACAATATTACGAACTAAATGTAAACTTTGGCAAACCTGGAGGAGTGAGCAAAACGTTGGAGACAAGAATAACTAGTTTTGCCAAAGTTTGTCACAACTCCATGGCTAAGAACTACGCATCCCTCGAACTTAATCTGCTTCGAGGTAAAAACAGCGGTAAATTTCATAGATTCATTAATAAAAAGCTGCGATCTCGTATTAACTTGTTAAAAATGGCTCTACCTTTTGGAGCTTTCGCTCGTAATCCAACAATTCTGGCCACAACTTCAAAAACTTCAGAACGCCCTCCTGTTTCAATCCTCCTCAAAACTGTTCCATAATACTTATCTTGTATTTGTTCGGTACAACCCTCATTGCTTGTCTATCCGCTTTCATCAATTCCTATCACTTTTTATTGCCCGCATTTGTTAGCACACGGACGTCTTAATGGGACACTTGACATTTTTTATGTTATCACAAACACTCACTGCTGACTATTGAAAACAATTATTTAAACGCCAGAAAACGTTTCAGTCAGTGGTGTTTTCTATTTCGATTGAAGTGAATAAGATGGTCAGCTAGATAGTTGAGTTGAGTATAGTGGAGGAGAATATGTTGGATTAATATCAGACGGAAACGTTGCCAGCACAATCCTTTGTCTGTAGTTGGAAAGTACAAAGATTTAATTTCCATATATCCGGTTTAGAAGTTGACTGCTCATCAACAACATTGTTGTTACTCTGAAGTTATGCATATTTTGAATAACATTAAAGATAATTGTTGTTTCAGTTATTGTGGACAACGCTGCAATAAACAGGAAATTTTTCAAAGATTATTTATGCCATGGAGAAATGAGTCAAGGCATAATTATTCCAGAAACAGGAAAACTAATTGTTCTTCATTTCGACCCTGTGCGTGTTTTTAAAAACATTTACAACAACTTTCAAACTAGAAAATTTCATAAAATCAATATTAAAAAATTAAAAGCAAAAATTAAAAAATTGAAAATTGCTTTGTGTTTTTAATCTAATGAAGTTATATTTTGAGTTAAATAAAAAAAATAACTATAGCATAAAATCAACCAGCATAAAACCAACAAATTAAAATTTGCTTATATATAAAAAAATTTTTATGGCTATCAAATGTCATTTTGTTTTTGTTGACTATTTTTTATAAAATTTATCCAAAGTACATTGTAATTTTAAAACATCCATCCTTGGGACGGGCAAAACCACTATGTCGTATGTATGTTAGCAAATACGCATAACTCGGCGACAACAGTTGATAAAATTTAGTGAGCGCAGACGTGTAATACAAGTTATTACGCAAGTGTACAATGACAGTCTCGAAGATAAAAAAAAGGTGGTACTGCAATCTGCAATCAGAAAAGAACATATAATTAAATTGTAAAAATCCGTCTATTTTGACGGGCTAACTCTAGTCATTTAAATAGGTTCTAATCGAACCTTAAAAAAATGTCAGCAAATTTTTTTTGTATGATACTTGAGAATTTTCTTTTTGCAGCTGAACATCGATCATGTGCATGTGGATTTCTTGCCTTAATTTCATAACCAAACTTTTTGCTCGAAATCATACCAACTGTCTTTTTTTTAATTTTCGATCAAACACGATATAATCAAAACAACGTAAATACAAAAATGAAACCAAAAATCAAGTGCCTGAAATTTTCACCCAAAGAAATTACCTTCGCTAATTGGGCGACCTAAAAAAGAAAATTTTGAATTTAAATGCAACCTGAGAAGCAATAAAAAAAATTAACGTAACTATGGGTTTTGAAATTTTTAATCAAGCCGTAATAGGCAGTATTTTTCAAATAATTAAAGACTTTACAAATAGAAAATTATTGTCGGAATGCTTGAACAAAATCACGGATACAAAAGCATAGTACGAGAGCTAATCGTAGTGGGCGGCTGATATTATCATTGTCAAAATGTTTAATAGATCATTTTTATGAAGACTTGTAAACTTCTACTTATATTCTAGACTTCTGAACTTTTCATTTTGAAACAGCTGACGACCAGGAGTGGAGGGTAATCGTAATTTTCTAGAACTTTTTAAAAAATTCTTTATTTTTATCGAAATGTCTAGGTACTTCTGCTCGAATCTGGAGTGCTGCCAACCCCGGCTTGTATGCCTATGCATTTTATGGAAATGTTTTGAGGGTTTTTTGGGAGAAATTAAACCGAAAGCAATACAATACTAAGAGGGCACATCATGAGAATGTACATGAGATGACTTTAAGAAGTTTTGAAATGACGACGGTTACGTGTGGCTATCATAATTTGAAATTTATTTAATAGGTTTAGATCATTTTCAGAAAAAGAGTTTGGACTACTCGTCTTTGTAGAATTTCAAGAGATTTCAGCAGCGTATAATAATTTCAAAATCCAAATATTGCAATAACAGACAGCCAGTGGAATCATCAGGAGGGTACCGACCGCATACCAAGAGCAGTTTATTATGCGAAAAAAACATAAAGATTTAAAACAATTAGAAAAACTAAAGTTTGTAGATGCATTGAACGATCGCTGCAAACTGGAGCAACAGCTCAAGTGGAATTAATCGTATTTGCTTTGAGAAACTTCGGAATGATGACGTCTCTGATCGAATGTTAGAAAAGATCAATCTTGAGTTTCCAGGAGTGCTTCCTGGTTGGCAGTCCTCCATATTGCCTTGTACCCTTTTTATTGGTTTCCAGCTACGTATAAGTTTAAAAGAAACCCTGCAAATCATCACAATAAATACTTAAATATTGAGTTAAATGGTGATACAGATTTAAAATATATAATTTCTTTCAGCCTCCTGCGTTGGCCAGAGGATGGAGGAATTCTTTCCCCATGTCCACTGTTCACTCTTCCACCACGTTGAGGTGCAGGTAGGACTTTGGAAGAGGCAGAGGTGGTTTAAGTTTTAGGGGTTGAGTTCAAATCATGTCCCGGAAACCCGAAAAGTTTTATGTATATTAAAAGGTTTGGTTAAATTTTAGTTTAATTTGAATGGGTTTTAAAAACAGCTGTTTATAACCACCTCGGCAGCGAGAAAAAAAAATTAAAAAAAAAATTAAAATGATTGTGAAAAGTGGTAATGAAACAAAACAAAAACTTTTCCGATGTTCCCATCTCGTTTGTTCATCTGACCAGTGAGTTCGTCTGACCAACTTGTTCATCTGACCAGTGAGTTCATCAGATGAGTTCCAGTCCTGAAAAAAAACTTTTCAATATCAGAAATTAAACCAATCAATAACCGGAAACAATCAGAATTTTGTTGCGATCAAAAGTCAAACCTTAAAAATTAAAAGGTTTTTTTTCTATCCAGAAAGTCACTCATTAAATTAACAAGACCAGCATTCTTTCAGGTTGAGATCTGGACAAACTGCACTGTTCAATCATAAATAAATAGAATTTATATCAATAACCCGAAACAATCAGCATTTTGTTGTGATCAAAAGTCAAACCTTAAGAATTAAAAAGTTTTCTATCCAGAAAGTCACTCATTAAATTAACAAGACCAGCATTCTTTCAGGTTGAGGTCTGGACAAACTGCACTGTTAGATGCTGGTAAAAAATATACTAAACAATCTGGTAAGTTATTCTTATTCATAAAATAATTTTTGGCAAGTTCAAAGCGTGTCTATATACGTTTGCTTCATCATTATATGTGACCATTTATATAGCGCTTTCGTGTTTCATAATGATGGACTGATCCGTCGACTCGACAGACCTCCGGTTACGAATAGTTCGATGTTCGCGACGAGGATAGCCGTTCCGCCCTTGACGGTGACTGGCAGCAATTGGTTTTGAGCTTTGGTAATGGCGGCTCATACTCGCCATGTGACAGAGTCGTCGTGGAACTATGTGGATTTTTAACGACAGAAGGTGTGACCAAAACACCTAACACCTCCACGTTCTGATAACTCTGCCGAAACAACGAAAGCGCTCAAATGCCCTGCAGAAAACGATTTGACTCGTCAATTCTGGCGGCACGTAGTCTTGCGAGGCCCTGAGAGTTGAACCAGAGTCTAGTAATTCAATTTATTAGAATAACTAGACGTTGAATTGACATTAACTAATAGTTCACTAATATTTAAAATAGTTAAAGTCAACCGCTCAACTTTCGACAGCCATCGAAGCAATCAGAGCACATTAAATCGAAATTTCCTGTGCTCCAGGAATTCACTTACCTAACGCAAACGTTTAATAATTTCAATCAATAATTAAATTAAATCAAATATTTCAAAATCGTTGAATTCGTTTTGTTTTTCAAGAAATTCTTGCTTCAAATCGTCGAAACGTTGAGCTCTTCTCGTCTCTCAAACAGCTTTAAAATTTAATATCAACCGAATTCACGTTCAATAATTAATTAAATAGAATTTATATTCAATAAATTAAATGTATCTAACTACAAACCGTTTAATTCATTCTGTTTTTCTTGCTTCAAATCGTTTGAGCGAGAGCCTTCCTCCATGCAGCTTTTCATTTTCAAACAAATGACGGATTACCGAATAAACGTTGCGTCGTTAAGTTGCACAAAAGATACTAAGTATTTTAATTAAAATATTATTAAATTTAATAAAACAAATAAACCTGATCTAAATATATATATATATATTTATGCAACAGTTTTCAGTTTTTGTAAAAATACTTTAGTAATTGTTAAATTAGAGATTATAATAAATCATAGTGTCCTCCATAGGGTAAGAAGGGGTATCTCCACCAAAGCGGTGTTTTTCACCAAGTTCAGGAAATTTTATTTTCTGCGCTCAAAAATAATTTTTAAAATTTTTGATATAATTTACCAGCTTTATAAATTGTTAGGCTTGCATACCAATTTTTGTGTGCTTGCTTAGCGCTGGTAGGTTTAGTAGGAAACTCAAACTCAAACAGCTGTGAAATCGAGCATGCAGGGATCAATCGCTGGTCGTTCGTAAATAATATTCAAATCAACAGGAAGAAGTCGACGCTGTTTTCAGTCTTATAACACAATGTGTAAAGGACTGAATATTATAAAAAAAAGTTCATGTGCTGTTTCAGATTATGTGTTTCGTTCTGCAAATTAATTACAAACCATTTCAACTCCCCATGCCATTGTCATTCAATTAGCAATTGTTTTATAGCTGTGCAGTGTTATTATTCAAGATTTTCAGCTCATAATTTAAAAAATAAAACTTAATAAATATGAGATGTTTTTAGTTTTATCAAATGCATTTTGGAACCGATTTCATGCGGAAAAAAATTTAATTTGAACTTGATTTCTGGAAAAAACGATGCAGTTTCATTAGATAATTTGACAGTTATACCTATGCCATGCATTTCTGCAGTAGCTGAGACGGAATAGAATAGAAGTTCTAGAATCGGAGTTCATAGACTTTTAGATATTTAACATATTATTTCTAATTATTCATGGTTAAAGTTAATGACAAGACCTATGACCTATGCAGTCACCCTCACGTTGTCACATGGCAACCGTTAACAGTAAGTGAATGCAGACGGAAAATCGTAGTAGATAAGGACTCAATGCTTTTTGTCAGTGGCTTGCTCTTGCTAGTCTATATTTACTCAATGTCCTTACAACGTCTGTGCGTGTCCTGTCTCAATTAAATTATATAAATCCTTTCTATTCTTTATCTTAAAACTTAGCTTCACCGTTGCGAGCTGGTCTCAAACTTTGACGAAGGAGAGAAAAAGATCCTTAAACGATCTATACAAATTTAACCGATTGACTGATCTGCGACAGGAAATACCTCGGTACTTTTTTCATACTCCTATGCTTCAGTTTTACAACATAATGTGCAAAGGACTAAAAACCTATTATGAACAAATCTCAACGGTTACAGATGTAGCCCTGTTATAGACTAGAAATGGAAATAGTTATTGAAATGACAATCAGATAGATTGTAGTCTGTAGTGAATGTTTTAGTTACTAGCATTTTAAAAAAGTTAAATCCTTGCCATATAAATATCGTGGGCCTCCTCCCCCCCCAATTGGAGGGCTTTGGACACATTAAGCACGGCTTTTAGTTTTGATTGAAACAAGCATGAGATTGAAACATTTGATTCGTCAGTAGAGTTGTTTTTAGAGTCTTGAAGTTTAGAGTGATGTGTTACTGTTATAATGAAGGCATGCTAAGTTATTGTCAGAGTTAGTTGATGGACGAAACACAAAGAAGAGTTCGCTGTCGTCAGAAATCAGGGACACATAAATTATAATAAATTATTATTATTTATTATATATAAACAATTCAACAATTTTAAAGTGGAAATATCGTTAATGTCATTAGAGAGAAATTGGTCATACCAATTTGTATGAACAAAAACAAAAGTATTAAGAAATAATAACTTAAAGAAAATAAAGACATGAAAATTGGTTGATAACTTTATATGTTACAATTTTCATTACTTAACATGATCAAAGTAAATTCAATCAAAAGCAGCAAAAGATGTCAAAAACAAAGTGAACTTTCCCAACCACCCAGCGGAACAAGCACAAACTGTTAATAAATAAACAGAAACAGAACTAGTCTGAGTTATGACGGTAGTTGATCGAAGTCATGATGATAATGATGATACAATGAAACCATAATTGTGAATATAAAATCTGATGACAATTGCGGGAACAAAATCAGAAAAACAAAGTAGTTATTAGCAAAATAAAAAAGACTACAAACCGCCGGCGTCGATAACACAGCCTCGCCTTAATTAATTAATTAATATATATATTAATTAATTAATATATATTAATTAATTAATTAATTAAAGAGGCTAGCTGAAAAAAGAGCATTCTGAACAGTTAAAAAATTATAAAATGACCTCAACCTTTCAAAAAAAAAAAAAAAAACAACCACCAAAATGATTCACATCCTCCTGCTATGAAAATAAAAAATATCTCAACCGGCATTCACCGATGTAAACAAATATGGATGATTTTGTAATACTAGTTGTGCAATGTTGATACACGGAGAGAGGAAAAATGCAGAATGGAATTCAGATTGGGAAACAATGATATCGCCGAATAATAATAATAATAATAAATTTGCAGTTCAGTTGAATGCATCATCGTCACTGTCGTATTTGGATTTTGCAGGTTTGCTTGATGTCAAAGAGATTTCTTCTCTAAAAGATGAAAAAGATTAATTTTTATTTGCTACGATTTATATATATATTTCTAAAATACACATTCAAAAACAATAAATATACATATGTGCATATTTATATAGATGCAGTATAATACCGCTATAACGTACCCTGGATATAACATATTGAAATTTTGGTCCTGTAACTTTTCCCAACTCCCCCATGTTATATTATCCTGGCTATCAGGTATTTGGATATAACCTATATTTGGCATGTATATAACAAATTATTCAACCCGTTTACATACAAAGCACGACCGGCATAAAAACCAATTATTGCAGCCGTGGGAATAAAAATGTATAAATAAATAAATCTTATTCTTACAAATAATCAAGTAAAAAACGGTTAAGAAGCACAAACCCGTATACAACTTCATCTTCCGAATCGTTGAGCATCGAAAGAGCAGGATTGTCCTTAAAGTGAGATTCTTTGAAATATCATAAAAAAAAACAATTTAATTTAAATTCACACTTTAAAAAATCAAAATCTTTTCATTAAAAACTTCAAAGAAATAAAAAAATTCATGAAAAAATGACAATATATTTGAAAATAATTGAAACAAATACATTTTAAGTATTACTAGAAATGCTCATTTCTAATCAAAGTTATCTTTTAACATTTTAAAAGATGATGATGAACCTCATAGTAACACTTATAAAAACTTGTTTATGGTTAATTTCATAACAGTTATTTATCATTATTTGATCTTTGGTTTAATACCAGGGGCTATCTATATATAGCTTCGCATAAAAACTGTCATCTTTTTCTTCCGACTTCGATTCAATGTAGACTACCTCCATGCAAAATTTTGTTAAAATTGTTAAAAAAAAACAACAACTAACCATAAAAGGCATTACTCGAAGGGGAGTACACAAAGGCCATGGCGATGAGATGCAAGTTGACCATTCCGTACAGCACGACAAACTCCAACATGCTCGTCGGGTAGGGGGAAAGCGACTGGAAAAACCCGATGCCAAAAAGGGCAGCATGCGCCGGCCTCGTGACGATGACGACGATCGACACGATGATCAACATGAAGAGGAGAGAGGTGACGAATTTCAATCTTAAATCTAGTTTCCAAAAAAAAAAAAAATTATTAAACACGAAAATTAAAAACACATAAATCATTTTCATATATAATAATAATAATAATACAATTTGTAACGCGCCTTTGTCAATTATTTGTATAGAGCATACATAAACTGAAACGGCAAATCGACGAACAAACCAAAGTAAGGCATGGATCGTAGTTCGGCGAACGCCCTGATGATGAGATAGATTAGATATAACAGATAGAAGACTGCTAGAGTCGCAGTGATGACTTTGAACTTCTGCAAGTAATAAAAGACAAATGATCATAAGTGACGTTAACATCCGCATCGCTTCGCTGTCATAGTTGATGATTTGTCTCTGTTAATGTCACAGCTGCTGATATCACTGATTGGATTGTTACTGATAATGTTGTTGTAACAGATAATATAACTAATCACACACAAAAAATGATATTACGATAAAATTTAAGTTGAACTCACTAATGATTCTGTGTTGCCCGTTGGATCGTTCAAATCGCTGAACCGTTGCCACGACAGAAAGAAAACGACGACGAACCACAGGCAGCCGACCAATAAGATTTTGGGAAAATAAAACAATGTGAACTTTCTTTTTATCTGGAAAAGAAAACACAGTAAGATGAACCGTGAACATGTTTCAACTTAGAAGCATGATTTTAGAGATACAACTGCAACGGACAAACAATAATAGAAAGAATTGCAGATAAGTCTGTATCCGATATTTTGTGCATTATTCACGAAACCAATCAAAATCATTAGTTCCGGGGCTGTGCAATACAATCACACTCAAAGCAAGCAAAACGCACATGAACAAATGACCCCTTTATGAAACAAAGTGGGTACCCTTCACAAAGGACCCCCCCCACATTAACAACTTTCTCTTCTCTGAGCATTTTATCATGCCTCACTCTTGATTTAGCAGACATACCACTTTCATTGTATGGTTTAATATCGTTTAAATTATTTCTGTACTATTTCTATAGTTGTAAATAGTCGTAAAATTGTACTGACCTACCATCTCTATGGTTGTAAGCTATGTACAGTATGTACTAATATTTTTATTGTTGTAAGCAATGTACTATCATTTCTATGATCGTAATGTACTATCATTTCTATGATTGCAATGTACTATCATTTCTATGATTGTAATGTACTATCATTTCTATGATTGTAATGTACTATCATTTCTATGATTGTAATGTACTATCATTTCTATGATTGTAATGTACTATCATTTCTATGATCGTAATGTACTATCATTTCTATGATTGTAAGCAATGCTTTACCATCAACTTTGAATCTGATACTTTACATAAAAATAATTATAAAACGTGTCTCAATGTGACAAAAAACTTCACTAAATTCGAGTTATATTAACAACAACAGCGAGCAGCAAGACAAACCTGCCTGACACCGTGGTAGGTGCAGAGCCAAAACAAAAGAAGACTGGCAAGAAAAGTTGACTGGAAGAAGATATCAAGAGTTCCTGGAATCCAGCTTGATACGAGAAAATTTAAAGGAAAAATCGGATCTGTACAAAACAAAAAGTATTATTATTATAAAATTATTAAATAGTATTACTATAAAATTATTAAAATTAAATTAGTAAATATTATTATTAGATAATTGTTAAATATTATTATAAAATTATTTTTAAATTATTAAAACAGCATAGACCACAGTTTATGTCACTCAGAACGTAGTGATGACGAAAACACAGTAGGATTGATAATAACATTAGAATTCAGAATTCAATATGTTATTTTGAATTTTATATGCAATTAATTCCATTATAATTTAATTCTTATTCTTAGTTTATAACATCAAAGAAACAGCATTAGGACTGTAACATTATGTCAACAAGAACAAACAACTGAGCGGATTGATCAACAAAACAACAACAACAAAAACAAAACATGTTGACGACGGACTGTTGTAAAGAATGAGAAATGGAAGAAGAAGAGTCATCCATCTTTGCTCCATCGACCAATTGAACATGGAAAACTTCCTCAACGAGTAGGCAAATGAACACTTGAAACGTAAACAAACAAACTTGATGAACATTTTTTTTTAAATGTCTGAAAGTCAAGTTTATATGCAATGCAAACTCTCAATTTGTTATTTTAAAATAAAAAAATAATATAAAAAAAATAATAACCGTATACAAATCAAAAAAGAAGTGCTAAAGAGAAACTATTTTAATATATATATAAAGAACATCGGGATATCAGAAACTAATTACTTTAAAGCATCTTTAAGATTTAGCTTCCTAAAAATTGATTAACCACACAGATTTTTAAAAATTGACATTTCTTAGCCAACTCCAACTTTGAAGAAAACAAAAACTAAACACAAAAAATATTATACAATTATTGTACAAGTACAAACAATAAAATATTATTATACTATTAAGGTATAACTACAAATGATCAAATAATATCATAAAAATACCACGAAACAATGAAATATAAATATTCAATCAACGAATTGACCAACCAACCGTGGCCAAGAATGACAGAAGGAGGAAAGCAAATTTGAACCAGATTTGCAGTTGCGTGAATGCAGAATTATACGTGACAAACTGCAGGGGAGAAATAAAAATTGATAAATAAAAGTAATTTCGTAGATATAAATAATAAAATATATCTTATTACGGTTTTATCTGAAAGACACTCGGAATCTGTATGGTAGACCACGCATATGTGGTACTTCACACTGTGTCCACAACATATGTATGTATGTATGTATGTATGTTGCACTCCATGTTACTTAAGAGAGTAAAGTATATTTTCTACGATCAAGGTAAAATTATTATAACGAGTAATAGAAATATGCGTATTCGTATATTACATGTACCATAAAAAACTATTTAAAGATATTGAAATAAAAGAACAACATTAATGTTCAAAACCCACCCTAAATTCAATGTTTGCAATTTTAAACTGGATAGACTCAAGGCCATAAGTCCTAATGTTTACAATATAGTAGGGATGTACAAGGTAGTTGAGATGAAGCAAGGAAATTTCATCGCATTCCTATACAAAATTTAAATTAAAAAAATTATTATTTTATTAAATTAGAATTGTCTATAATGATTGAACTTAAAAATAAATTTATATATATATATATATATATATATATATATATATATATATATATATATATATATATATATATATATATATACAAAACAAAAGAATTTAAACTAATAAAATAAGCAAAAGACATCAAATTTCTCGTGCCAATAATGCAAGTTTCTCAGATAAACTTTAAAAAAAAGCCATTTATATACTATATTTAATTACAATATTAGCATACAATAAGCAATTCTAATCCAAATCATGCTAGTGTGGTGTAAACAATCGTAAAAGTTTAAATCACCCCTGACGAACACGTCAACGCTACGGAATGATTACGAGAAACTCCTCTGTAAATCTTCTCCTGGGAATCTTCGCTGTCGTATCCCAGAAGTTGGACGTGAGTCGTGAACGAGAGCTCGAATTTGCTGTCTGCGTTTAAGTTACGATTAAGTTAGATGAATAAAGGGATTCAACATCATTGAATAATTTATGAAATAAATAAATAAAAGTTTATCGATTCATTACAACTGTAATTGTTAAAAACCAATTCCATTTATTATGAAGAATTTTGAGAATATAGTGCTAACAGATGATGATATGAATTTGATTTTTGGAAAAGTCTTTTACTTAGTTATTTCATAAAAAAGTGTATATATGCTTAAGAGCTGCAAACTTACTGCTTAACAAATTAGCCACACAACATATGCATATTCATCACTCAACAAATGCATAATTTCCACTCAATGGTTGTATAATAACGGTAAATAAGAATGCATTTTTCAAATGTAAAGTAAAAGACGTACTGTCGGTTTTATCAACTAAATACTTCACAGTCAGCCACAAATGCTGATTGAAACTTGAAAGCGGTGATGTCTTCAAGATGAATGGTCCACTCTGCTTAAACATATATTTTTATAGTTAAAAGATTTAAAATTTATTAGTAGAATATTACGAATTGAATCGACAAATACCTGTAAACTGAAATCTGATTTGTTTAAAGTTGATGCATTTACAAAAAATTCTTCTCTTATCGATGGCCCTTTAAATTAAAAATAATAACATAAATTCAAGTATTAAATACAATTAAATAAGAGTAAAAAATCACAAATTTATTGTTTATATAAATATTCAGCCATTTCCTGTCAAAATCAACTCGGGATGAATACGAATTAATGTATCAATAACAAATAACTGAATAAATATTGCAACAGAAATAAAATAACTGAAACCTGTCAAGCCAACAATGATTAGAACTCCTAATGAGAAGACAAACAAGAGAAAAATAGTGGCAAAGTGACGTTTGTTCATCGAATACAATCTCATGTGGACAGATCTTCAAATAAAAAATTAAAAAAAGTTTTTCACCGCATTATGAAACATACAGTTATTATTAAATTTCTTGCTCATTGTTGTGTCGTCTGCCACGACTGTCGTGTTATTTGTTGTGACATCACAAAAGCTCATGTATTCATTAGTCGGGTTAATTTAATTAACGCCAGAAAAACGAAACTTCGACCAAATGTATGAAAAACTTTTAAAAATTGCATAATATAAATATGAAACGACATTACGGTTCAATCTCGATATCGGCCATTCTGTCGATTTAAATTTGTTTACAGATTCGACTAGAATGACTAACAGAACTATTTATAGAATAGAACATGCATTATATAAAACAGTAGGTAATATGGACTGAACAGTGAACCGTTCACCTGTTCTCTGAAAAAAAAATCTTCTCTAACTCTAATTTGATTCATAATAAATTGAAAATTTTGACTATATGAAACTTGTCTGCTGAAATTCAATGCAAATTCAAATAGGTAATAATTCTAAATTTAAAATCTTCTTCAAAACATTGAAAAAACAAGGCCTAAAAATAAGATACCACTCAAGATAGCAGTGCTTTTCCGCCCTTCTTCATTTCGTGTTATCTACTTCATAAGATCATTCAATTAATATGTATAAAAATTTAAGTTGTTCAAGTATAAGCCTTTTAGATCTTTACTTAGCACTTTTATCTTTCTATTTGACATTTGTTTTTCTTTCCTTCAAATCTTGGATGGTTAGAGCTAACAACAACCTCTACTTCTTTTTTGCAATCGAGCTGAATTCTAAAACTTTTGGCACCCTACATGGATGGTTACAGAATTCTAAGAACAGGGGGGCACCATGCATTTGCACAAAAGAAGTATATACGCTTTGTAAATCTTTACTTTAGAAAGGGCACCAAAAGTCTTTTGGAAGGGTACTCCAAAATATTTAGAAAAAGTACCTACCTACGACTTGGCGACTACCCCCCCCATTTATCAGCTTATCAGCTATTGTTGAAGGCTTACTATTTTGGCAAATTTTTGGAAGAATTATCTGCGACTCCTCGGCCATCAGCTATTTTAGCGGAAAGGCTTACAGATGGGAATTTCTAAGAGCCCATTTGTTAGACCTTTTCCCCAGGCGCCAAAAACTCTAGCACAATAGGTATATGAACCACTAATTAGGATTAGGTTGGTACTCTTTACTAAGTTTTACGTTTTTATGGAAAAATGCATTATGCGACCTTTCCTCTCATACGAACAATTTTATATGGCAATATAAAAGATGCATAAAGTTCTACCATTATATCCACGTATTTTATATATTAAATAAAAAAGTTTCCATTGGTGGGTGGAACGGGGGGCACGGCGGGCGCCCCTTTAAACCCGCCACTGCCATATATAAGCATATATACTGCGTACCAGAGCTAATCGTAGTGGGGAAGGGACTGAATTAATCGTTGCCCGAATATTCTACAATTGTTAACTTTTTTTCTTAAACTTTGAAGCAAACTACCAAGAAGCGACATTTTCTGCAGAAATTTCATTCCTCGTTAGACTGAAGAAACGTTTCCTTTTGCACTTACACACCACAGCTAGTATAGTACCTATTATACCTACAGTCAGTGGCGCATCTTGACTTCTTTGACGGGAGGGGGGGGGGCAGAAAATGTGGTTGAAGCCGACATCGGTGAGAGGAGTTTCGGTTTGATTTCACATTCAAGATATAATTAAGCACACATTATCACAAATTAGAGAGTATAATCAATTTCTATACAAAGTATATAAAAGATGCGAGCCGATTTGCGATTTAATTTATATTGTTCTGATTCTTTAGCAGAGCGGTATTCAGACTAGAGAGAGTAGTTATGCAAAGTTAATGCATAGACTGCATGGCATTGAGGCTGCGGATGTTTTTGCTATGAGGGATTGTAATGAAGATGAAACAATAAAAACATTGTAGACATTTCAAAATAATTTTTTTATATTTGTGTGGAAGCAGCAATGACAGGTGAACAGGTGCTTCAATGTACAAAATTTCCTACGTCTGTATGAGTGTGTGCAATGTAATGTATTCCCGTGTACCTAGTAGTACCTACCTGTATATGATTACTAGAATTTTGAGTAAAACTGTTTAGTAGTGGCGCAATTGCAAAATCTTTTTAATAATAAATTATTACATTGCTAAATTACAATGACTAAATGCGTCGCCACATGCAGCTAGCTAACTGCGAAGAGTTTCGTCAATCGTTTACAATTTTATAGCCATTTTATACCAGTCGTTCTAGGACTGTGAAGTAATTAATATGTAGAAATGAACTTTTGATAATATGCTTGTTTTTTTTTTATAGAAACTAATGAGTTTAACATTGTTTTGGCTCAGAAATTAAAAATTAAACGTTGACTTAAGCCCCGCCTGCTCTGCTTGAATAAACGCTAGCTGCTAAATGCTGAGTCGAAATCATGACTATATATTCTTAACATTTAAAATCAAAAATATTATTACTAAATATTAACTATCAATTTCTTATATACGATATGAAGACAATCGAAGTTTATCGTAATACACACACCCACACACGTACAAATGTGCACATTTTTCTAAAATAAATTTGTTTTTAAATAAAAAAGTGTATATTAAATTTTGTATGTAGGTATATTACATTTTTGTATCTAGGTATATTACATTCTTGTATGTAGGTATATTACATTTTTGTATGTAGGTATTTAAAATTTTTGTATGTAGGTATATATGCAAACCTCTCGCATCTGTCGTGCCGATAATTGCTCGGAAGACCTTGATTGAAATGACTGAAGAAGTCAGAAAATTCTGCCAAGAAATTCCTCAGTTTCAAAGCCCAGTCTGGCGAGGGTGCCGCGGTTCGAACGTATCCAAGTTTATCCATTTTATGGGTCAAGGTTAAATGATAATTTTTTGTAGTATTAAACGTTTCATGATGACAATGAAAATTATCCAGTAAACTATTTCATTAGTTTTCAATCAAATCCTAAAACAAATTGATTAAATTTTAAGCAATTCAAGCTTTAAATCAGTTCTATTACACAGCTAATATACTTCGAAATGCAAAAAAAAAATACAAATGTTTTGATCGAAAATCCGAAACACGCTTTCTCTCAACCATTGCAATGCAAGAAGCAGTTGACGTTGTTGTGAGGTCGTTGGCGTCTCTGTGATGGTTTCATTGCTTGCTGCATTTTTTCTCTGCCTAGTGTCGTGGACGAAAGCGTGGGCATGGATTGCTATTGTAATAATTCTTTTAAATACTATTTATACTAAAATGCACAGTTATACAATATTGTGATATATCGGTTCTGTCATTGTAACAAAGAGAATTGAAAAGATGCATTCATTCAAATGACGTTTAAAGATTGAAAGAGAATTAAGAGCACTTGGCAAAGCCCGAAACAAGCTCTCTGATGTGTTTCTAAATTAAAAATATCTTTATTTGAGATTTGTTATAAAATTAAAATAATATTTACAAACCGTTAAAAAAATAGATCATTCAGGCAAGTATATATAAGTAAGCTTACCAGTTATTGATCGGTAAGCAGGCACTCTTGCGATACCTTCGTGAAGCGTAGAGTTTTTTGCCACCTGTGAAACAACATTTATAATAGTAATTTAAACAATAACGATAATAATAATTTTATTAATTGTAGTGTTAATAATAACAACAGTAATAATAAATTGTACACTAGTGTTATTAATAAATATCTTTGTTATTAATTTTATTTCCATTATTTCATCTGCTTAAGTGCAAATATGAAAAAAATTCAATTTGAAACACTAAAAATGTTAGCAAAAATTAAATGCTGACCTTTATAAAAACATGTCAATACAAGAAAACAATGATAAAAACCATTAGCAATAATTGTTAACGCTTCTATTTATAGCTGAAATAGGTGATCAAAGTTAAATTATCATTAATATAACTGCTAATGGGTTATAACTCGAAGGTTTTAAAAATATGCAAACCTAAATGAATACATGAAGAAATTTAAGCGAAATTGTTCTGACCCAGACAAACTTTAAAAGTAATTTTTCAAAAGAGTTCGCTAGTGTGATGATGGCCGTCAGAGAGCTGTTCAGAGAAACCTCAGTAGTATATACTGTATATAGGCACTTAGTGTTATTTTTATCTCTACTTAAAGTGACAAGAATTTATACAACAACAACAACATAACTTCCACTTGTTTAAAACTTCTACCAGAGAACGCAGCTTATATTGTTATCAGAGATTCATTTTCTCTATGATTAGATTTTTACAATTTTTTAGAATAAAATAAATGTTTGCATATTTTTAGAGCAAAATAGATTTCCGTATATTTTTAAAGCAAAACAGATTTCTGCTTATTTTTAGAGCAAATTAGATTTTCGTATTCTTTTGTAAGAAATTTGTATTATATGTGTTTAAGGGGAAATCAGAAGTGAAAACAGGTGTTCCTCTTCAATATATAAACTGATGGATGGATGGACAGATGGATGATGGATGGATGTTGATGAACGGAAGAACGGATATATAAATGGATGGTTAGATAAATAAAAGAAACAACGGCAGATAATTTGATGTTCATTTTGCCATCAAACAACCTTGAAAAAGAAGCTAAATATAGGCAGTATTTATTTTATTAGAAACACCCAAGGAACTGATTAATAAACAAACTCCGATTTCTATAACTGTTAATTACAAGTTTAACATTCTTTAATTTAAATTAGTCTAATTAAAGTTAATTTAATTATATTATAGAAATACAGAAATAAATTCACGAAAATATGTTTGAAAATCAAATCTAGTCAGTGCTTAGTTTAACAGAAATAGTCTCAAGCTCAGCACTGGTTTTCGCCGAACGTTTACATAATGTCCAAAGGGGGGGGGGAGGCACTGCGTTGTAAAACCAGCCCATCCCTTGGCAGACGTTTATTTTCATGGCGGAAATTTTTATAGCGCTTACTTTCATAAATGCCAGTCGTAACAGATCGAAAGGTTGTAAAAGTGATCACTTCTGGTGATGAGGGCGATGATCGTTATCACTAGATGGTCGGCAATGTCATGTTTTAATGATTAGCCATCTTGTCTGTTTGTCCGTATTTATGCCCTGAAGAGTAAAACTTGTACGGCCGGATAGAGACATTGACTGATTGATTCCTATCTTCTCTAGTTGTAAAATACGGACGTAAAATATGAGACTGGAACTTTCCTGTGTTCGAGTTTGTTAAAATAACATTTTAATAAGCCGTTTTTTCTGCGATAAAGCGAAACAAATAAATTATTTCTTATGTATAATCTTCTATCCAAAAGTCTGTCGTAAATATGATTGTCTTCATGCCATGTAACGCGGTTATTTTTCTTCCTGCGTTTCTCAGTTTATCTTGATTTTTGTTTCTTTTTAAACTTCAGGCGAACAAAAAGGTAGTCAATCAGCGAATCCTGAAAACCATGCAGCTTGAAGTTTATCGAGATTGTTCTTCTTTGAAGTATTATTTCAACGGATTGTTTATTTATTCAGAAGAAGCAGGTTGATTATTAACTGACATGGCGGCTAAGTTGATGAGAGTGAAAAGTTCAGCAAAAATGTAGAGAATAATTGAACTCTCCCATTCTACAATGGAAAGCAGGTGTTTCTGTACTGTGCAGTTGTATTTCATTGTGGATAGCTGAAGAAAGATTTACATTGGACTGTCTACTTAGTGGAGGAAGGGAAAGTGGAGAAGGGTAAATATTGGGGGGGGGGGGTAGGTACTTTTTTGGAACCATGCGTGACCGGCCAGCGGGCTAATTATTTTCATAACTGTTATCAAAGGAAATTAATTTTTAATTTAGTTCATAACATTTTTCGTGGCAATAAAAATAATTTTTTTCAAATGAATAATTGTTATTACCTAATATTCTCAACTTCAAGATCTACTTATTAAATACCTTGGAGGGTTACCTTGCAAACAGGTGTGTATAATGGTGTGTTTTGTGAGCGTGAGCGTGTGTGTATTTGTGTATGTGTTAATGTGCGTGACTCTTAGTATATTATGAGGATTGTATGAGCGTGTGCATGTGTAGAAATGTCCGTCAGTGCACATTCTAATAGCAGATGACCACTCCATAAAAACTAATCGTTGAGTGATGCAACTAACAGCAGATGTCCATAAGAATGCCACCTTGTTTGAAATATAATATTTCCAATTTTTATGTTATTTATTTATTTAGTTACTTGAATCTTTTATTAAAATTTATTTAATTTGTATTACTCTTTAAATACCTTCAGGATAAATTTGATACACTTTTTAAAGTCTATTGTTGTTGTGTTTTTACATGATAAGAAATATATTTATTTGTAAAAGAGTGGCAAAACGTTTGAAAATTCCAGCTTTTTCCAGCATCCTTATAAACGTCTTGAGCAATTGCTTGTCTTTGAATCTCCTGAATTTCCAAATATCGATATACTAATGTTTTCACATTTTTATTTGATTAAACAATAAACTTGTTAATTATTAAATAATTGAATGAAAAGACGAATTGTTATTTAATTTTTATTTTCAATTCTGTTTTTCAAAATGTTCAGACTTTTAGCTTATTAAGAATTATTTTTAAACAAAAATGAAAGCTCATTTATGTAGATGAAATTTTATTCTAATTTATGTTATTTCTGCTTCAGCAGCAGAAAATTTACTTAAACACAAAACGAGACTCCATTTTTCAACACTCCCACGCCACATATATCGATCTCTTATAACAGTTCTCTGACCCACAATGAACCAATATACGACTATTCCATCTGACCTAACAGCACACACAATGAACCAATGTACAACTATGCCATCTGACCTGACCATGCAGCACATATGATTGACGGAGTGCCGTGGTCTACTGACCATTCTCAGACAATAAGCTCCTGACTTGACTGACTGACAGCAGACACAAGCAGAATGGTCGATCATAAAAACGCATAGTCTCTGTAGTAATTCAGATTTGAATATAATTTTATTATTGTTTATTAGCCTTTTAGCAAGCGTTCAACGACCGCCTTCAAACAAACTGGAAGCAATAAAAGCGGGTCGTAACAAGCAAAACGCAAACACAAGCGCTTGGGTGGCACTTCGACAAGCAAATAAACAAAAACTTTTTATCGTTTCGTCCAGCAGCTGCATCCGAAAGAGCAGTCAGACAGGCCCGTCGAGGGGGGAGGGTCTGGTGGGGATTTTTGCCCTGGGCCTCCTGCTGGTCTGAGGGCCCACCACAGTTGAAAAAACGCTCCCAGTGCTTACCTTTAAACTTATTAAAGACGTTAAAAATAAGTTCTAGAGGTCATCCTTTCGACAGGCCTGCGGCCAAAAGAGCAGATATGTGATCAAAGATGGAAAAGTAGGAATCAAGTGAGTAAAAAGAGAAGAAAAAATAGTTTTCATTTGTATTTGGATAAATAAGTCTTAGTGATTTAATGTTTGTATAATAGATTTTTTT
>OZ022241.1:3214995-3227495 GCA_963978895.1 Erpobdella octoculata | reverse complement strand
TGACGGATCGTCCATGTTGGATTGTTTTGTTTGGAGGAGTACAAGGGCTTCCGCGGACTACTTTTTCAAAACAATACGTTTTTGTGTAGTCTTTGAAACCCCTGCCGCCCCACTTTAGAAACACATAGGGACCGACCGACCCTTACAATTGCAAGCGAGATTTCACAGTAAGCTGCACTTTGATGTGTTTAGATGTTACCGTTTGAGCTGTTCGTTTAAATGTTTGCGTGTATTTCATTCAATTGCACTTCGACGTGGTCAGGTAAGCAGCGATTCTACGTGCAGAATTGGGGTTTTTTGTTTCGTTTGCAGAGTCGGAAATTTATTCCTAAAAGATAACAAACAAATAAAAAAAAATTACTTAAAAAAAACTTACTTAAAAATAGACATCGGTTATACAAATGTCTTTTCGGCACAATCTCATTCTATGTAGTGCGACTTTTTCACTTTATCATAATCGATATTCGCACTCACAAACGAACCACGTAAGTAAAGCGAAATTAAAACAAAAAATAACTTATTTCATGCAACATTATAAAAAGCTGCCAATTTACAATTAAAAATGCTCGTATAAATGAATGAATAAATAAATATATAAATATTACTGGCCCTCTCAGTATTAAACAAACTATTGAAGAAATTAGAAAGAGAGAAAAAACACTTTGGGAAGAGCGTTGCTGAACTGACTAGGCTGGACGAGAACTGCTTTTTTGTTCATTCATAGTCAACTTTCGAAAATCTCCCCCCCCCCATCCTCTAAACGTCAAGCAATACAAAATGCGAAATTTTCGAATAGTAACAGTTTTCATCGCTTGCAGGACAGCATTTTACTCGAGAGCAGAGACGATCTCGGTAGCTGCATGAAGCTGGCATTCTTGGCCGCAGTTTTGAGCATCTCAGGGGTGAGAGAGGCGAACTGGTAGACCAGACGCTGCCCGTCGACTTTGTTCAGTATTCCTCTGGCGTAGTAATATCTATAAAAAAAAATTCTGTTTTAATTGTGGTTTATTTACTCAAATACTAATTTAAAGGTAGTAAAACAGACATTTTAATTAATTTTCTCAGAAATATCATATTGAATTGACAGTTATTTAATTATTGAAAATTTAGCAAAGATTTTAAATAAACTTAAAAACAATTTTTTTATGAGGATAATTTAGTTTAAAATATGCCAACCTTAGCGCTCGCCCCATGGTCTCGTAATTCATATCCGGTTTATTCTTATGAAGTCCCCACAATCTGGAAACAACTTTCGAGTCGACCAGCTTGAAAATTCCCTTTTTCTGGTCAGTCCATTTGATGTAGCGCGGGTTGTAATCGGGATTGAAAAGCAGTTGAAGAAGAAACTGCCAGAGGTATGCAGTGCAGCCGTCCCTGGGCAGTCTCGAGGTACAAGAACCTCTTGTTGACTTGAAGGACGACGCCGACGACTGAAAAACAGAAGCCGTCTTAGATCTCAGCTTAGCGTGTTGAGGCTTCTGGGAGCCGTTTTTGGTAGCGCTGCTGAAATTATCGCTCGAGCTCGACGAGTTGCCACAGCGACGCAGTTTGTCTTCTGGCGATGAGTTGAAGGAGCGAGCCTTGAGTCGGTGCAGCGAGCGCAGCAGAGGATAACCTGATACAAAAATTAAAAATTTCTTTCATTATTTGGTTTGCCAATCAGTAGTAGCTTATGTTTTTACACGCTGTTTGTTTATCTTCACGTCTCCGTTGAATTCCGCGACAAAGTTTGAAATCACATTTTGACAAACTTCCAAGTATGTTTTTGAGCTGAAATGTGGAATTTTGTCGTATTCTCAATACCTTAAGAATATTAATTTAAAATACATCAAGACCTCGCTTTGCGTTGTTTCGTCTTGCGTTTTTTTTTGAAGTTGCGTCGCTGCTTAAATGTTTACTTTTTCAATTATCTTTTCAAAAAGTAGTATTTTTGTAACCTTGGAACCTATCTTCAATCTTTACATGGTTTGCTATTGAAAATCACAATTCATTTTGCTATAGAAAATCATAATTCATTTTGCTATAAAAAATCATAATTCATTTTGCTATAGAAAATCATAATTCACTTTGCGTTTCTGGAACGTATCCAGGACGCAAAGTGAGGTCTTGGTGTATTTATAATTACACTTTACATTAGTATACGCAATATAGGTTTTTCGCTGGAAAAAGTTTTCCCTAGGATCGATAGAAAGCAAAGGCAGGGCTACTTTATTGATAACCAGTCAATAATATAAAGTTATAAAATGTATTATTACTTTACTTATAATAATATTGTAATCAAAATAACATGATAAAATTAAAAAATTAAAGATTCGTGAATTTAAAAAACACGTTTTTTTGGAAATGCTATAATTATAAAAAGTAAAAAATAAATTATAAACATGAAAGTGCGCTTTTTTGCACTCTTACGATCGTTACGATTGCGCCCTGCTTTTATGTTTATAATTTATTTTGTACATTTTTAGACCATTTTATATAAGCATGCTTTTAACTTTTTAAAAATATTATTTATTATTATTTAGCGATTAAAAACGTTTACCTTGAGCATCCTATAAAACTATGTAACCTGGATGATGACGCTTAACATTACTTAACAAGGCTTACCACATTCACATTCACACACACACACACACATTTATATTCACACTCATATTCACACTCACATTCACATTCACATTCACATTCACATTCACACACACACACATTTATATTCACACTCATATTCACAATCACATTCACATTCACATTCACATTCACATTCACATTCACATTCACATTCACATTCACATTCACATTCACATTCACATTCACATTCACATTCACATTCACATTCACATTCACATTCCCACTCACATTCACATTCACATTCACATTCACATTCACATTCACATTCACATTCACATTCACATTCACATTCACATTAACACTCACATTTACATTTACATTCACATTCAAACTCACATTTACATTCACATTCACACTCACACGTTCACATTCACATTCAGTTGCACTTATACTTACATATAAATGTATAAATTCAATACCGTCATGCATTGTGGGAGGTGCCCTGTGAAAGTCAACATTCTATCGTACTAACTAGAGGTCAAGCTATCTAAATCAGAGATAAGTTGAGGTAGAGTCGACGAGTACCTGCGCAGTGCTTAGGTACTCGTGTTGCTAAGCAACCCATATTTGTTATCCAATAAAATCCTTGTAAACAAACCTTCAGTTTTTTTATACACACATATATTCTGAAGCAACTGTGAGCGCTGAGAGTTTTAAAAGTTTTTTTGTGTGTTCCCAACGTCAAATAATGGGAAAAGGATAAAGAAGATTTTTTAAAAATATACAAAAAATGAGAAAGAAGAAAGAAAGAAAGAAAGTGAGGCCAGTTGAAAAAAAAAGAGAAGTTGAAAGATTCATTAGCTGAGAGGAGACGCGCGAAAGTGAAAAGATGATTGACGCCAGTAAAAACTTGGTCGTAAAGCAACCACTTTCTGACATCTTCCAGGCTGCTTGCTACTATGTACTATGTATGTACAACTACCTCGTGTGTATGTGTATGTATGTGTAACAATGTGCACGTGTGTTTGTGTGTGTGTGTGTGTGTGAGTGGTTGTTTGGCTGGTTGTCGCTGGCAGATTGATGAATGCGTTGTAAATTGAGCAGGACAGGTTGAAGATAGACTGTAAAAAAAAAAGAAGAAGACGGTCGAAGCGATATGAAGAAAACATGCAGATATTTCTCTTTCACGAGAAAACGGAGAAAACGGAGACGAAGAGAGAGAAGCGCATGGAAACGTCTTCGTCATGGAAC
Source organism: Erpobdella octoculata (assembly GCA_963978895.1). Lineage (NCBI taxonomy): Eukaryota > Metazoa > Annelida > Clitellata > Hirudinida > Erpobdellidae > Erpobdella > Erpobdella octoculata. The sequence goes on along the minus strand of OZ022241.1, from coordinate 3,223,679 downwards.
GCCGGATATCTGTCTTGAATTACTGGCATTTTCATCGAATCATAGCAAGAGAAAAACGATCTTGCCAAATGAGTTAGCGACGTTGATGCCAACGGAATACACTTTTGACGTACCGAATACAGAAGAAAAAAAACAACAACCAGTGTTTAAGGGTCTTAAGACTCTTAAGTACCAACCTTTGAATTTTCTGATGACTGATTCGGTCATTTTGCCATCTGACGTTTCATTGGGAGTTTTATTTCTCGGAGGCGACCAGGCCATCCAGTGGTCGAGGGTCTCGTCCAGTGTCGACTTGACCTCTGGCGTCAGAAAAGGAGAAGAAGAAAACACATTCTGGGCGAAATTATGGCACTGCGGCAGAAGAGACGGATGAGGCATAACTTGTGGTGGAGAATGAAGATGAAGCGGTTGAAGAAGATGGTCGAATATTCCAGAAAATAGATTGCTTTCATTGACGAGGCCAAGCCTTTCGTGAGATGACAACACTTCAAAGGGACAGGCCGTAGGCAATTTGCTCGGGCTGTTTTTCCCATGGGTGATAAGCTGGGATCGTTTGAGTCCTGCGGATGATCTTTCCTGTGTTTGGGACTTTGGAGCATTTCCGATGCTGCTGTCTCTGCGCTGAGATGTAACCGTGCCATCTCTGGATTTGGATGCATTTTGATCTGAATTGAGATTAATACGTAAGGAAATTGGATGTTTTAAATAGCAAGTAATTTTTTATTTTAATGAATTAATAATCTGTCGGATATGGTTTAGAATATTATGAACCTACCATATTCCGACATTGTGGTAACGAGTTCTTTCATTCTCGACCAGGTTTCGTTGTGCGACATGAAGAAATTGGTCAGCGCTTCTTGTCTGCATCTGTCTAAAAAATGGAAGAAATCGGTTTTTTTAAATTAACACAAATTCAAACAAAAACACTTCTTAAAAGATAATTAAAAACCCAAAAAAAATAATCCAGATTAATCTTTATTGCTTCCAGGTGGAGAAGTACAAGATAGAGGAGAAGCACACTACTTCGCATTTCCACCATCGAAAAATGAGACGGAGAGATAATGAAAGAGACGATGCTGACGTAACGTGATAGATTTTTGAGAATGAAAAGCTGGAGTTAATTATAGAGAGAAAAAAAATACTTAACGTTTCATTCCAAGAAAAAAGAGAGCGTATTCTACATGCGTGTTGGCGGAGCGTACAATAGGTTACGCAAAGGTTAGGTCTACACGTGAAACCCGATATACTCACTCGAGAGGCCAGGATGAGGGAAGAACGGAGGGTGTGCAGGGAGGCAGGCTGGTCCCTGGGACCAGGGCATGCCCGGCCACTTGAGGGCGCTGTTGTGCAGCTGCTGGCAGCGTAGGAAGTGGTTGTGGAAGTTGAGATAGAACGATAGGTGGGGAAAGTAGTGGCTGAAGAGCAGGCTCTGGTAGGGGTTGGCGTACGCTGGATTGCATTCGGATTTGACGCGGTGTTGTTGCTGATCTTGGTGCTGGTTGATGGCTCCTGGAAAGATGGCTTGAGCAATTGCGTCGAAGGGAACCTTCGTAGAGAAACCTTTATTGGAAATAATAATTTTTTTTGGTGATTTTTTTGCTCTGTTTGTATGAAAATGAAAATGGAAATTTGACATTATTTAATTTGGCCTTAGTCAATAGTTAAAACCTCTAGGCTAGTTTAAGAGGTTTTCATTTTCAAATATATATTTTTAACTGAATCTCTAGCACACAAGACGATGTCTGGATAATACATTTAATATCATGAAGTTGAAAGTTGAATATTTTATAGAGCAGTCCATACATGCAGTGGTAAATTGTAATTTTTTTTATAATTACTATAATCATCATTGTCAACGAACTGATTAGTAAATTAGATGTTGTTATAAAATGGTTACTCAGATGTTGAGTAATGATCACTTAGATGTTGTGATATAATGGTTACTCAAATTTTGTGATAATGGTTACTCAGACGTTGTGATATAATGATTATCCAGATGATGATATTGCAACAGTTTCATATGAAATGATTACAAATTACTTAATGAATGTGCATGCCATGTAACATAAATCGAGTTCATAAGCGTTTGAGTGACGAGCATGCAAAGTTTAGAATTTCATCTCCCTAATATTTTTAATATATATGTATATATATATATATATATATATATAAACAAATATATTTGAATTGCGTGGCATTGCATTGCATTGCATTGCATTGCATTGCATTGCATTGCATTGCATTGCATTGCATTGCATTGCATTGCATTGCATTGCATTGCATTGCATTGCATTGCATTGCATTGCATTGCATTGCATTGCATTGCATTGCATTGCATTGCATTGCATTGTATTGCATTGCATTGCATTGTATTGTATTGTATTGTATTGTATTGTATTGTATTGTATTGTATTGTATTGTATTGTATTGTATTGTATTGTATTGTATTGTATTGTATTGTATTGTATTGTATTGTATTGTATTGTATTGTATTGTATTGTATTGTATTGTATTGTATTTTATTGTATTGTTTTGCATTGCATTGTTTGTTCAATTCAAAAGCTTTTTTAAATTAAAAAAAATAGCGTAATCAAAAAAGTATAAAAATTAGATTCTAATTCCCCTTAATACATTCATAAATAAAATAGATTAATTTATGTTTTTTTCTCTTTTAATTGAGAACGTTTAAAGACATCAAACACACGAGAACATAAATGCGCGTCAGCAGCAACTGCTTAGCTTTTCAATCTTCCTAGATTTTAGCCTACTGCTCCCACTAATAGGCCCGCTGACCCCTCGTAGTAGTAGTACCACATAGGTACCGGCTTTCAACTTTTGACATTCGACTTCGCCTTCCTTTTGATAAGTTCTATTTCAATTGACGGCTTTTGAAGAAAATAAATAACTATGTTAAATAAATCTCATGAATATACATGTATGCATAAATGCATATACATATATATATATATATATATATATATATATATATATATATATATATATATATATATATATATATATATATATATATATATATATATATATATATGTATATATATATTTATAGATCTGTATATTTACAGAGAGTGCACAAGCACTTAAATAAATAAACGAAATAAATGAGGCGCGCTAACAAAGACGTGTTTTCTTTATCCCTTTATTATGTTTGTTTTTTTTCGTGATATTTTTACCTCGTGACGTCCAGAGCACGTGACTGGAGTTGGGTGTTTTAAGGGGGTAGATAAGAGATAGGGGTGGGGGTAAAAAGAGAGGCGAGGTGGGGGTAAAGGCTGAGCCGAGAAGAGCAAACACGTGCTGTGGTGGCTTTGTTCATTCGGTGAGGTTCTTTGTTGGCTCCCTTCAATCAACAGACAACTAAGTAAGTATGTATGTAAGTATGTAAGTGGGTATGTAAGAAGGCATGATCGTTAGTTAGCGGTGTTTGTAAGTATGTGCGTAGAATTGGTTTTGCGGTCGCAAGTGGCTGTTTAACTGTGTAATTAGTTGCACACGTTGACGTGTGAGGGGATGTTCGGTTTCATTTTCTTTTTCGTCTTTTCCCCTTTTTCTTCTTATTTTTCCCCCGTTTTCTTTTGTTTTGTTTTTTTTTTCAACTTTGTGTTTTTGGATGTGTATGTCTCTGCTTGGATGTGTATGTCTCTGCTTGGATGTGTATGTCTCTGTTTGGATGTGTATGTCTCTGTTTGGATGTGTATGTCTCTGTTTGGATGTGTATGTCTATGTTTGGATGCGTATGTCTCTGCTTGGATGTGTATGTCTCTGCTTGGATGTGTATGTCTCTGCTTGGATGTGTATGTCTCTGCTTGGATGCTTTTGTCTCTGCTTGGATGTGTATGTCTATGTTTGGATTTGTATGTCTATGTCCATGTCTCTGTTTAGATGTGTGTGTTTCTCAGTTTAAATTTTGTTCGGTGCGTTTTTTACACGTCTGATTTGTAATTGTGCTTTTTGAGTTAGCACACTGGACCGGTGTTTTGATTTTTGCACTTCCGGTGTGTGCGCTGGCGTGTGCGCGATTGTCTTGTACTGACGTGTGCGTGAGCAGACGAGAATTCCGCAGCCAGCTGGTGCTTTCATGTTCGGAAAGACAAAAAAGAAAGGAAACGAGAGATGGAGATGGCAGCAGACGAAAGAGAGAGAGAGAGTGAGAGAGAGAGAGAGAGAGAGAGAGAGAGAGAGAGAGAGAGAGAAAGAGAGAGAGAGAGTGGAAAAAAGAGGGAGAATAAAAAGGAGCAAATAGATGGAAAAAAGTATATATATATAAGAAAATAGAGAGAAAGTTAGAAAATTAAAAAGGTAGAGAGAGAGAGAGAGACAAAACATTCATCATCATCATCCTCGTCGTCGTCGTCATCATCATCACTACCACCACCACCATCATCATCATCACCATTATCATAATCATCACCACCACCACCATCATCATCGTCGTCATCATCATCATCATCATCATCGTCGTCGTCGTCATCGTCATCGTCATCGTCATCGTCATCATCATCATCATCATCATCATCATCATCATCATCATCATCATCATCATCATCATCATCGTCATCATCATCATCACCATCATCATCATCATCATCATCATCATCATCATCATCATCATCATCATCATCATCCTCATCATCATCATCATCATCATCATCATCATCATCATCATCATCATCATCATCATCATCATTATCATCATCCATAAATAGCATCCATATATATTTGATTTCCTGTCATGGATGTCACAACTTTATATCATTTAAGACGCCAAGAGATGATATAATTATCTCCTTCTATTTTTCTTTCTTCTCTTTTTTACACTTTTTCTTCTCTATCGCCTTTTTTAGTTTTTCATTATTTCTTTTATTCTTTTATTTCCTTTGTTTTAATTTATTTAAATTTTGCTTTATTTCTTCTTCTTAAATCTCTTATATTAACTTCAACGCTAGCTAGCTAGCTTGCTTGCTTGTTTGATCGTCATGAAATCGAGTTGAAACTTGGAATATAAACTCGATCCTCATAAAAATGCATTTATTAAATTTTAAAAATTGAAAATAAAACTCCTTATTAAAAATATTGTTTCATATGTTCTAAAAAAACTAATTTAATTTATAGAAGATTTACAGAAGGTTCTGTTTTTGTATCGTTTTTATTCTCCAAAGAAACTCATGATGATGATGATGATGATGATGATGATGATGATGATGATGATGATGATGATGATGATGATGATGATGATGATGATGATGATGATGATGATGATGATGATGATGATGATGATGATGATGATGATGATGATGATGATGATGATGATGATGATGATGATGATGATGATGATGATGATGATGATGATGATGATGATGATGATGATGATGATGATGATGATGATGATGATGATGATGATGATGATGATGATGATGATGATGATGATGATGATGATGATGATGATGATGATGATGATGATGATGATGATGATGATGATGATGATGATGATGATGATGATGATGATGATGATGATGATGATGATGATGATGATGATGATGATGATGATGATGATGATGATGATGATGATGATGATGATGATGATGATGATGATGATGATGATGATGATGATGATGATGATGATGATATGATGATGATGATGATGATGATATGATGATGATGATGATGATGATGATGATGATGATGATGACGACGACGACGATGACGATGACGATGAAAACTGAGAACAATGTAGTTAATTACGACATGTTGATAAAGATAAGCTTTTAAAGCGAAGAATTTAAAGAAGAAGAAGAAAAAGAAAAACTGTAACGATGACTCATTTGTTGTTAATCTGCACAGTGTTGATTAGCGTATCATTTTGTTATCTTGTAATTAATGATTTGAAGATTCCCTACAGCAAAAAAAAACGACTTATATTCTCAAAGCTACTCACATCCTTATAGCCGTATATATATATATATATATATATATATATATATATATATATATATATATATATATATATATATATATATATATATATATATATATATATATATATATATATATATATATATATATATATATATATATATTGAGTCCGATGAGTCGTAGTTTTTGGTAAGGAAAGGTTTTAAATCAACCGCATTAAAACCCGTTATTATTTTATTATTTTATCTCGGTTTTATTTATGAGACGTCTCTGGTTGATTGAATGCTTTTCAGAAAAAAGTTTAGAATTTTAAAAGAAGCTTTTGGCTTCTGTGCGCGCGAGAGAGATTAGGAATTGAAAAGTTGATGGAAAAGTTGATGGCGGTCTCGCATTGGATGGAAGCAACGCGGGCGGTGATGATGATGATGACGACGACGTGGGAATAATGAGATTTATTCAGCTTGATTCATAGCTTAGATAAGTAAATATCTTCTTTCATTTGCAAGAAAACTCATTTAGAAACAACTACAGCGATACACAAATTTATATTATAGATGAACTATAGATATATTTAAATTTACATATTGTTATTTATTTATATAAATAAACAGATATATTTTTTATAAATGTGGGAAAATTATGAAATAAGCAGCCCACCCCTGTAACCCGGCACATCCCTTCTATTAAAGAAGTCATTTATAAAAGAAATCAACCGGTCTGTTTCCTCTGCACCCATATCTTCTATTTATTGTGTTATATGCATTTATTTGTTCTCTCTGAGTTGATTTTTGAATAGTTATGACTTATTATGTTTTTTTTTTATTTTCACTTTTAGAAATGTCATATTCAGTGATCAGGAAACTCATTAATATTACACCTCATTGTCGATAAAGTTGTTAAAAATGATTATAACTCGATGTTTAATTGATCAATTAAAATAGGTTTATAAGAAGTATTGAAACAAAATTGCTCAGTTCCTCGGTTTCACAGGTGCCAATTGTCGTCCCTGTGTCAAGTTGTTCCTGTGCCGAGTTGTCAAAGTGTCGATATGCCCCTGTGCCGAGTTGTCGAAGTGTCGATATGCCCATGTGCCGAGTTGTCAAAGTGTCGATATGTCCATGTGGCTAATGTTGAGACAGTCCCAGTAGTTGACGAAGGAGGATGGAGGCAGAGAAACAGATTGGTTTTTGATCTGAGACATTGGTAGTTATTGGTATTCATAACATACGCTTGGTTTTTGTATGTAAGTTATGCCTGTACATGTAAACGTATTACACCTACTTGTGCATGTAAATGTTTTATAACTGTACATTGTACATGTAAATGGGTTGTAACTGTATAAGTAAATGTGTTATAACTGTGCATCTAAATGTGTTATAACTGTACATTGTACATGCAAATGTGTTATACCTGTACACATTTGGAAAAATACTCCTTAGAGAACTATTTCAAACAATATTTCCGTGCGGACTTAAATTTTTTTATTTCGATTTTTTATCCGACAGAAACGCAAACGCCTCGCGGCTTCTTCGTCATAAAACTCTTTAATGGACACCGAAAAGTTTTTCTTTTCTTTTATTATATGCTAACGCACTCGTGCGCAATACTCTCCAACTGAAATTACAACCCTGACAGATGAACAACAGCTTCAGCAACTTTCTGGCTTCTCGGATGAACAGCAACCTCACCCAGCTTCCGCTTTCCTAACCAAAACAATGGCGGTCTTTGAACCACTCGACCCGAGCCATAGTACACCAACAACCAACTCGAGTTTTAATTTCCACATGATTTCAGGGCACCGGCATTAATACAAGACCACCTGACAGATCTCATAACGATGTCCAAAATGCCGAAAGCTTCCCTAATGCAAAAAAGCCTGAAAACGTAGAGTTATATATATATATATATATATATATATATATATATATATATATATATATATATATATATATATATATATATATATATATATATATATATATATATATATGTATATATATATATATATATATATATATATATATATATATATATATATATATATATATATATATATAATAGAGTTATTTTGTTTTAACGTTTATGCGCGTTAGCGTTTGTCCTAAGAAAGCACTAAAACTTCTCATTACAAATTTTTACTTTAAGCTGTATACGCTACTGGCTCAAGCTGCTTGATTAAGTACTGATCATACAGCTAACGCTTGTACGCTACTGGCTCATGCGACAGTATGAGCTGCTTGATTTAGTTGTGATCATGCAGCTAATGCGTGTCTCCAGAAACTGATTTGTAGTTGAGTGGATAGCGAAGAGGTTTTGAAATTCCGTCTAAACTGTCTAATCTACAATTATTATGTCGTCTCTAATAGTAATTAATTATGTTTTTGACAGGCCATACGAAGTTAATCAACTTTATTGATTTAGTTAGCCTTATATTTTATTGCTCCTTCTTCTCCGCATCGCGACTTGAATCACTCGCAGCAACATGAAATGAATATAAATTGAAATAATACTGCCTATGATTACCTGATCACACTACCCTCAAGTAACACGTTAAAAATATCTATGATTACATGATCACACTACCCTCAGATAACACGGTAATACTACCTATGATTACATGATCACACTACCCTTAAGTAACACGTTAATAATATCTATGATTACATGATCACACTACTCTCAGATAACATGTTAATACTACCTATGTATGACTACATGATCACACTACTCTTAGATAACATGTTAAGGCTGTC
>OZ022241.1:3194995-3209995 GCA_963978895.1 Erpobdella octoculata | reverse complement strand
AATGTGACGAGAACCAAGAGGTGTAATTTGAGGTAACTTGTCCTACATTACATTATTTTATATGCAAAACAAATGAACATTTAAAGTATCTGTAATGAACATACTTGCTGCTTACCAACATTTACACGGAAAAACTTCAGAAAAAGATAAACATAAATATTTTAAACATTTACAATCACGTGACCGCGTCACGTTCTTCATGCACGTGTTCAATCAAGCACGGACGCAGCAACAAACACTTTTTTTTGTTATACGTTCCTGTGATCTGATGTGTAATCTCGAATGTAAGGTAAATTAAATTATTGAAACATTAGGCAGTCATCAGCTGGCATTGTTCTTCAACTTCTTCGGTAGTGGAAAAAGAGTTACATGGAAGAGTTGAGTAATCTGATTAAACGTTTCTCACACACACACACACACACACACACACACACACACACACACACACACACACACACACACACACACACACACACACACACACACACACACACACACACACACACACACATACATACATACATACATACATACATACATACATACATACATACATACATACATACATACATACATACATACATACATACATACATACATACATACATACATTGGTCTGAGAAGGTGAGGAATTTTAATAGACATCTCCCGTCCTTCCTCGCACCGTTCCAGCAACTGATAAGAACGAATTCATTAATCTAATTCCAACAATAAATTGGAATAAATTTTAAAACATTAAAAAAATTATTTAATATATTAAATAACATTTTTTTATTCATTTAAGCATAATAAAAAATTAAAGCCGTTCGACATTTTATGCTGTCTTTATTATACGAACTGTAGACATACTAAATTATCGTAACACTGGTACATCAGCACTGTGTATGATATTGTACCACCTGATGCTGGTCCGAGTACTTGTAACATGATGGATCATATGTGCGTGTGTTTGTGTGTGTGTCTGTGTCTGTGTGGGTATGTGTATTGAATGTCTGTGACTGTATACGTGTATGTGTGTTTGACCGATTTGAAATTAAAGCAGGCTCGCATTTCAAACATCATATCTGTTTTTGATGAAAAATCAACAAACACAAAATAAGCATTTTAAAAAAATCTCTCATATTAACTTCACGACCGTTCTTGCTTGCTTGCTTGATTGTTTGCAAATCTTGAAAGTAAAAATCAACTAACTTTCCGTCATTGAATCGAACTGAAATTTGGAATATAGGCTCGCTCCTCATGACAATGCATTCTTTTAAAATTTTGCAAATTAAAAAAAATTTAATTTTAAAAATTAAATATCTGGGTTTTAATACAACAACAAATTAAACAAAATTATATAAATAATGATATTTGTGAGTCAAAAAAATTGTCGTTTTAAAAGAAAAAATTGCATTTAATGAAAAGTCGACAATAGCCTAAATATGAGGATTTGTGGAAAATCCCCGTTTTGTACGGTTCGTTTGTTAATAATAATCTTAAAACGTTACATGGTTTTCGCTGCACAGTGTTGAGCAGTCTATTTCTTCATAGTGTTTGTAATTTTTTTTTTTAATGTGGAAATGTAAAATTGAAAAAATAAACAATTATTTAACGGTTTTATTGAGTTAAAATGAATCAGCAACAATCGCAGCTCAAGTAAAAAATAGTTCAAAGCAAAAAAACGTCGCTTTTTAATTGGATATATTAAAAAAAGATAACTTTAATTTAAAATTAAAAATATTAATTAAATCGATTTGAAAAAATCTTAAAAATTTTACAATTTCGTACAGCATGGTGTCTTCATCGTCATCGTCATCATTTTATTATTATCGTTCTTCACAGTCACTATCACCATCACCACCATCATCATCATCGTCACTATCACCATCATCATCATTATCATCATTATCACCACTATCATTCCATCCATAACTAAGGTTGTAAGTAATAATGAACAAGTGTTGTTTCCAACCAGTGGAGGTTGTGGCAATTTTTGTTTCCCATGCTGGCGAAGAAACCCCATTTTAATATCGCTCTCTGTCACTCTTTCTTTTCTCTCTCTTTCTCTCTCTTTCCTTCTCTCCTCTCTTCTCTTGCTCTCCTACTTTCATTTACTTTCTTTTCCTTTCTTTCTTTTTCTTCTTTCTTTTATTAGCAAAAAACGTCATAAGCATCAAGCGATATTCGATAGACAAAACTGTTTTCTTATTTACTTTTTCTATCAATCAATCAATCAATCAATCAATCAATCAATCAATCAATCAATCAATCAATCAATCAATCAATCAATCAATCAATCAATCAATCAATCAATCAATCAATCAATCAATCAATCAATCAATCAATCAATCAATCAATCAATCAATCAATCAATCAATCAATCAATCAATCAATCAATCAATCAATCAATCAATCAATCAATCAATCAATCAATCAATCAATCAATCAATCAATCAATCAATCAATCAATCAATCAATCAATCAATCAATCAATCAATCAATCAATCAATCAATCAATCAATCAATCAATCACTCATTCATTCATTCATTCAGTTATTTTTTGTTCCTTTTAATTCGCACATCCCTGGTTTTTATCTGTTTCTCCCATTCTCTACACTCCGGAATCCACTTTCGTTTCTATTACTCAAAAACAAACAAAAAATTGTTTTCGCTCCACTACCTCCAGGATGATTACACACAGACACTCACACACACACACACACATAAACACAGACACACACACATCATCTGTTGAAACATAGAAACAAAGCCGATTCTCAAGCTCGTAGAGCACACAGACAAGCACGCACGCACACACACGTAGAAACAAAACATCACACGTGCACTTATCATCGTCTCTCACGTGCAAGAAAATGTGCTCGTTGACGAGCTCTTAAAAAGCCAGCGGTTGGCTTCCTGTCGATAAAAAAAAAGTGGAAACATTAACGAGGTGCTTTCCGTAGTGTGGTTTTCTGTGCGGTTACAAGGAGTGGAAGAAGCCATGACAGGTGCTCACAATTATTTACAACTAACAACAAAAACCAGTCGTAAACAGCAAACTGGAGACGGTGGTAATGATGATACTGCTGCTATTTAATATATATATATATATATATATATATATATATATATATATATATATATATATATATATATATATATATATATATATATATAATATATATAAATATATATATTATATATATATATATATATGCTATAAAGGCACTACTTAGGCAAACACACACGTTGTATTGTCACTGTTATTGCATTTTAACACTAAAATTTATTTCAAAAAAAAAAACGTTAAACATTTCCAACCGTTTCTCTTTTTGCTTATATAGTTTTAATAACTTTAGTAATTTTTTGTATCTTCCGGCGTATTTTTTATTTCTTTCTTTTTGTATCTTTTCCCACCAATCAGTTGTATACTTGAGTAATGTTTCCTTCATGTCTCCTGGGGATTCTTCACTGTTTGGTACATTTGGTTGAGAAAGACGTGTCTGAGACGAACAATCAAGAGAAACAAGGAAAAAAGAAGAATGCGGTAAAACATTGTGGGAACGCTGGAGAATAAATTGCGGATGGAAAGGACAATGCGGTAACGGACGGAGGTGTGGATGATGAAGGATGGATGGAAGAGGATGAAGGATGATGCCAGGGAAGCGGAAACGGATCATTTGCGAGCTAATTGAAGAGAATGGCAAGCCTGCTGCCGTCTCTCAACGGCTTTGTTCGACGTTTTCCCATTCAGAATTTCGTTTGATTTAGGAGCCGTTTTAATTTTGTAATTGTCGTAATTTTAGAAAGAAAAAAAGTAGGAAAGAAAGAAAGAAACTGGGATGATGAATAAAATCAGAGAGTACCTGGATCAGAGTTTAATAACAAATAAAAAACGGTGCCATATCTGTGGTGGGTAGAGTTGCACCGATAATGAATTGGCCGATAACTTACTATTGACTTTTAAAGCTGGTTGTGTTTTTCACTTAATTGTTTAACACACTGTCAAATGATATTACGTCGTTTCTGATATAGTTCTCACTGTCTGGAACTTAACTAATTAAAACTGCAAGTAAATTAAACTTATTGAAGTACTCATATAAACGCATCATCATTTCCTTAAAACTTGAAAGTGACATTGAGACAGAATTTTTTTTTATCAAATCACATTACTCCAGGTTTACCCACATAATTTTCCATGACCACTCCCCAAGCACATTTCTTTATCACAAAAAATCTTAATCAAGCTCCATTCCCACCCAATAATATGTCAATCAAACGTTATTCTGATTATATTAGCTTGTTTTTACGCAATAACATGGCAGTATTCTAACTTTAATGATCCTAAATAATTAATCCTTAAACTAAAAGTCATTCAACATACATGCATTTACATTCATTTGTTGGTTTGTTTCATTACAAATGTGTACAACAATTTATTTACCAACATATATTGACTGAATTGTCTCTGAATTTTGCAAGAATAGAAACAGCACTAATCGGTCTATAATTAGTGCTGATCGATTATCGGCCAATACCGATTGTTAAACGACCGATACCGATCTGATGATTCTGTTGCTGATGATCATATGGTCACTAGTGATGATGATGATGATGGTGGAAATGACGACGATGATTATGATGACAATAACGATGATGACAATGACAATAAAAATAATGATGATGATGATGATGATATTTACAATAATGATGTTGATGATGACGACGATGATGATGATGATGATGATGACGGCAATTACGGTTATTAATATTACGTAGGCAAGTTTAGGGGTCATGGGGTCACATCAACGCTTGAACCGTTGGTGTGGTTATGTTTTTTTCGCAGAGTTTATTTGATCAAAAGGTTACCTTTCTCGGCGCTGTTTTGGTAGCAATGTTAAAGATGCGTTGTCAACACGTTTGTCGCTCCCATGGACGCCATGTTTTTTTTCTAATCTGCTCACATAAATGTTTCAATCTGACCAGCATCATCGCCATCGTCACACCGTCTCCGTTGTCATCCTCATCATCTTCGTCTTCACCGTCACCATCACAATCACCACCAACATTAAGACCAGCCGGTGTACTGCTTCATCACATTTTACCATCGTTGCCAGGACCAAGTGGTAGTCCATTTTCCATGACAGCATCACAAACACCACACACACCGTCACGGCACAAATCACCTACTTCAAGTTCGAAACTTTTCCGCACAACAACCGCCGTTAGAAATTCAGGCTGATTTTCTTTCTCCTTCTCTCCCCGCCGTGCGTGCGATGTTTCATCGGACGTGAAAACGCTGAAATTAAACCCGCCATTTCAACAAGTTACGAGCTCCTTTCAACGAGCGCTTCGAGTTCGCTCATTCGAAAGTTCGCCAGTGGCTCCGCAGCGGGTATCCCTTCCATCCCCTTCCACTGCCCAGCTCAGCGGGTACTTGATGAGGCTGGATCGATTGCACGCGCCGGTCAGTGATGGATGTGTTTCGAATTATTAGCGACAATTATTCTGGTTGCATTCGAGAAAACGAGAGCCGATGATTTGCCGATAAATGCATCAATCCGAGATACAATCTCGCGAAGAATGAATTCTGATGTATAACTGCTTTGAATTATAGCCAAGTCGAAAATACCTTGATCGTATTTTGAGGATCTGACAGCTGCATATCGAATTAGATTGGGAGCAGAGCAGGTAGGGAAGGAGTGGGAGGGGAGATGAGGGGAGGGGAGGGGAGGTGAGGTGAGGGGGAGGCACGCCAGCACCGCCCCCGCCCCGCCCCGGTTCTTTTTGAATATTTAATTTAAATCTTTAGAAATAGGAAGATTAAAAAAAAAAAGCTCAAGGCGCGTGTGTGTCGGATTGTACAGGTGAGAGAGTCCGTTGCGATCAATCATCCATCCAGGTAGGTGGAGGAAGGAGAAAACGAAAATGATGGAGACGGCAAAAGAGAAGGAGAAAGGAGAAGAAAAAATGAGGAAATGGGAAAACAAGAAAGGGGAAGAAAAAAATGAAAAAGTCAAACCCAGAAGTAGAAAAAAGAAAGCAGCTGTTTTATAGATATTTATTGAAGAAGTTGTAATGATTATATTAAATCGCTGACAGTTGAAATCTTTATTTAATTGTAACTGGCGAACTTGGAGAACTGACCGCACCACATCGAGGTAACAAAAACCTGTTGAGTTTATTACAAACTGCAGACCTGTTGAGTTTATTACAAACTGCAGACCTGTTGAGTTTATTACAAATTGCAGACCAGTCAGCTAGAATCTGAAGAGTACATGTCAGTGTCAGGAATCGAACTAGTAACTTTAAACTAATCAAGACCTCTCTACATGGATATTGGAAATTGAAAACGATTTTTCGCCGAATATCAACGTCATTCATTCTAGCCATCAAAAGAAGGGGGATTTGTTTAATTTTGCTCTACAAAGACTGGGAATATTCTGTTGTTGTTTTTTTACAGTCAGAGATGAGGCTTTTACACTCAAATTATAGTAACTTTTAATTAGCAGGTATTCACAACAGAGTTTTAGACCGAATCAATCTCCGCGATCAAAGTTTTGTAGTATTTTTTGCTTTATAAAACGGTTCACTGTGATTTCTATTGGCATAAAGTAGAAAAATAACAACCCAAAAACAGGTTTCCGAAAAATCTTTTATATTTTGTATTTGTTTTAAAATGTCACGAAAAGCGAGTTTTTTAAATTTTTATAAATGCTTTTGTTGACTTCTAATCTTTGTTTCTATTTTTTCCATCAATTTTTGATGATAGATATTTTTCCATTTTGTATACATGCTCTTGCTTGATGACAATGCAATATTCAATAATTTGTTTTGCGCTAAGTCAATTAATTTAGTTATACTTTATTTTGCATATTGTGACTTAATTAAAAAAACCAAATGTAAAAAATTGATTTTAAAATTTGAGTTTTAATAACATAGAAGCATCTGGTTTAAAACATTGTTTTTATATTGGCTGTTCGTAACATAGACAAATAGCGTTGGGGAAAATGCCTCCGTTTTGACCTAGATACCTTCTTGGTTAGCTAAAAAAAGTGTCAATATTTCCGACGGGGGGAGATTCATCCTTGTTTCCCACCCCCCCTGGCTACGTGCCCCACCCCTGGCTACACGCCTGATGACGACATTAACGTTTAACCTTACAGACAGGCCCGTAGCTAGCGGGGGGGCTGGGGGGGCTGCAGCCCCCCCACTAAAAATGTAAGCCCCCCCACTAAAATTTTAAATAAAAATAAATAAATAAATATAAATTTAAATATAAAATTAATAATAATAATTTGCATGCCTGTAGAATGAATAATTGGTAAAACCCATACCAAAAAAGAGCAAAAGTACAGATTATCACGCTACGTGATTCTGTAATGAGCAATATAGTGTTCACCATAGTGGAATCAGCTTTGTGCTGTTTATTTTAGCATGTTGGATGGTATATTAGGAGAGTTGATGGAGAGCTTTGTTGATAGTTATTTAAGTTATTCTAAAGGTTTGACTTGTGCAGTGCTGCCCTTTTACCAACATCAGACAAGTTTTTAGATGTCAACGACCTTAAACCGTTGACGCAACTGCTAAAACAAGACAGGCATGACGATGTTGAAAAATATATTGCAGACGAGGCTCTCATTACAAGTAGGTTTCTAAAAACAAATTTCAACCAGGCTACAGTCTCCAGGAAATGATGGATTTTATGCTGGACTATAAAGATGCATTTCCTACTCTAAATTGGCACTATTCAGCTCCCAATGACTCTCGGCATCTCGATTGCCACTTGTAAAAATTCATTTTATTGTCTAACACGAGTACTACAACCACAGAGAAGATCAATGTCCCATGAGAGAAAAAGCAAACTTGTACTTCTGGCATTCGAAAAATCGCTCTGTAAAGCAATTGATATGGATACCTATCAAATACCAAGAATGCAATAAAATAAAATGGGATTCAAATAATTGTCTTGACAATGATCAAACCATATTATAATGAAATGGACTTTTTAGTTTAGTTTCTCATTTCAAGCTACTACACATCCATTCATATTTTACACATGAAAATTGTCATGAGTTTCATAATCAGTGCTTGGACTTAGTCTTACAATATTATAATAACTTTAATCTTACAGTTTTAGAACAGAGAAAGAAGCTAATTCAGCTTAGCTGACAAACTTTGGCTTTTGATTTTTGAATGACTCTCAATAATTCAAACTATTTTCATAATTTAGTATTTTTTAATGCTAGTCTGACACTGCAATACTATTAACCCCAATATTCTGAACTGATTAATTTAAAGAAACAATTTAAAGCTTACTGTCAAACCACACAATCTTTTCAACAATATAAGTTTAATGATAGACTTGATATATAATCTAGTCTTCTATTTAGATTGTTTAGAAACTGATGACAAGTTTTATGGGTAACACATGAATGGATGTTTAGTAAGTATTAGTAACTTAAAATGAGAAAGTAAACTAAATAGTACATTTTATTATAATGTGGTTTGATCTTTGTCAAAACAAATATTTAAATCCAATTTTATTTTATTGATTTTTTGGCATTTGATACAGATGAACTAGTTTTTATTAAAAATAAAATAAGCAAGTTATTGTATTGTGGACTACAACGGTTGTCTTAATCAATAATTAAATTTGGACAATTTGATTCAGTGCTGTCATCCCAGTGGTGTGCCATGCACGCATCAAAAATCAAGATTGTGGATAACAACAAGCATA
This sequence comes from Erpobdella octoculata, assembly GCA_963978895.1. Classification (NCBI taxonomy): domain Eukaryota; kingdom Metazoa; phylum Annelida; class Clitellata; order Hirudinida; family Erpobdellidae; genus Erpobdella; species Erpobdella octoculata. The sequence goes on along the minus strand of OZ022241.1, from coordinate 3,201,273 downwards.
CTGTTATTTGACAAAATTGCCTGTGGAAATTGTTAGTTTTTGTTATTACGAGCAACATATTGCAACTCTTAGAAAATCTAAAATTAAATAATAGGATATCCAAAATTGGATGCCATTTTTTGTCAAATGCTACAAACTGCTTTGGCGAATCTCCTTATCGCGAGGGGCTTCGCACCTGCGACGCTCGCGGTCAGGCTTCTTCAGTGCCTTCGTTCGTCAGTAGCCCCCCTACTAATTTTCATAGCCCCCCACTCACTAAATCCTGCCTACGGGCCTGCTTCCAGATATATAGAAGAAACGTTAACTGTTTGTTAAGTAAAATTGTATTAATGAACAAATACGAGTTTCCAATGAGTAAACGATATTCAGATTGATAGTTAAGAAGATAATTATTATTTAAAAATAAATGAATCATTATGTAATGAATAAATAGTAATCAAAAACTAAGCAAAAATAGAATAGTAATAGATAATCATAATCAATAATTACTAAATAGTATTTAACTAATAAACATCTAATAAATAACTAATAAAAAACACAATAATAATAAATAACTAATAAAAAACACAATAATAATAAATAACTAATAAACACAATAATAATAAATAACTAATTAAAAACACAGCATCTGTTTGCATCTTGAAAGCAGGATTTTCCATAACAAACAAATACGTATGTTTCAAAAACGTTTTTGCAAGATAACTTAATAAGAAACCATAAATTAGCAAAGAAATATATTACTCAAATAATCACTGACTTCAACTTTCTCTTTGTTCACAATTACGATTACAATGTATTTTTGCTTCGTAACAGTTTTTTAAAGCATTATTATAACAAAACAATAATTTATGCATGGAATAATATTGACTGCTTAGTTGATTGATTTATTGATTGATTGATTGATTGATTGATTGATTGATTGATTGATTGATTTATTGATTGATTGATTGATTGATTGATTGATTGATTGATTGATTGATTGATTGATTGATTGATTGATTGATTGATTGATTGATTGATTGATTGATTGATTGATTGATTGATTGATTGATTGATTGATTGATTGATTGATTGATTGATTGATTGATTGATTGATTGATTGATTGATTGATTGATTGATTGATTGATTGATTGATTGATTGATTGATTGATTGATTGATTGATTGATTGATTGATTGATTGATTGATTGATTGATTGATTGATTGATTGATTGATTGATTGATTGATTGATTGATTGATTGATTGATTGATTGATTGATTGATTGATTGATTGATTGATTGATTGATTGATTGATTGATTGATTGATTGATTGATTGATTGATTGATTGATTGATTGATTGATTGATTGATTGATTGATTGATTGATTGATTGATTGATTGATTGATTGATTGATTGATTGATTGATTGATTGATTGATTGATTGATTGATTGATTGATTGATTGATTGATTGATTGATTGATTGATTGATTGATTGATTGATTGATTGATTGATTGATTGATTGATTGATTGATTGATTGATTGATTGATTGATTGATTGATTGATTGATTGATTGATTGATTGATTGATTGATTGATTGATTGATTGATTGATTGATTGATTGATTGATTGATTGATTGATTGATTGATTGATTGATTGATTGATTGATTGATTGATTGATTGATTGATTGATTGATTGATTGATTGATTGATTGATTGATTGATTGATTGATTGATTGATTGATTGATTTATTGATTTATTGGTTTATTGATTTATTGATTGATTGATTGATTGATTGATTGATTGATTGATTGATTGATTGATTGATTGATTGATTGATTGATTGATTGATTGATTGATTGATTGATTGATTGATTGATTGATTGATTGATTGATTGATTGATTGATTGATTGATTGATTGATTGATTGATTGATTGATTGATTGATTGATTGATTGATTGATTGATTGATTGATTGATTGATTGATTGATTGATTGATTGATTGATTGATTGATTGATTGATTGATTACAGGTACGCATCGCTGTTGATGATGATGATAAGACCACCCAAGGTGTTTGACATTTGAAATGCAAGTTGATTTGATATCTTTAACCATCTCATCTATCATTTCCGAATTATTTTTGAAGATAATGTTTTTGACGAGAATTCAAACATGTTATTTCTGATATATATATATATATATATATATATATATATATATATATATATATATATATATATATATATATATATATATATATATATAATATGCATATATATCGTAGAGGTGAATAAGCATCATTCGCTCCGGTAGCATCAATCTCCATGACGACATGTCAAATAAATACAAAAAACACTAAATATCAAATGACATAAAAAAATATATGAATAGAAAAAATAATTTATAAGCAATAATATATATATATGTATATACACACATATTTATATAAATTTATATATATGTACTCATTTTAAAAGAGAATAATTTTAAACCAAACACAAGCAAACTCATATAAACACGCATTCAAAAAATCAGTTCCATTCAAAACTAAAATGTTGTTGTTATAACGAAATAAGAAAAGTGATGTTACTAATTATAGAACAAACAAGTTGTTTGAAATCCCGAGTTCATCTTGCAGGACAGTAAATTTAAAGGTCACACACAGACATGTGGCAACAGAGGTGGATATGGGCTGGGTTGGGATGGGTTGGGTTGGGCTGGGTTGGGTTTTGGTTTGGGTTGGGTTGGGTCAGTTTTTTTTTAAACATGCGTGGGTTTGGGATGGATTAAACTGAAATTTCAAATTTTTTAACACATTTTTAATGGTTTGGATTGGATTGGGTCAGAAATTGAACTTTGTAAGGTGGTATGGGTTGGGTTAGGTTGAGTAAGTGATGGACTGAGTTGGGTTGCTAAAAATAGACCTATGTCCATTTTTGTGTGACAATCAGACATATGTGACAACCTGGATTGTTTGAAAATCAGCCGGATGGCGATGGCCGGGTTGATTTTGGTTGAGTAAGTTGTGGGTTGGGCCGCCATAATTGTACCCATGTCTACCTCTGGTTTGACAACATAGGCTGTCTGGCACTCAGACATATGGTACAACTGGACTGTCTGACAATCAGACATAAGTGACAACCCGGATTGTCTGACAGTGAGACTTGTATTAATTATTTAAAAAGCTTTCGAGTCTCCAAGATTGGCCACTTTGTCAATTTGCGTCACCGACCCATCTTTGTTTGAATGTCTGATTTAGGCTGTGGTTATTACCATTCCGAGCAGCCGATATCAAATTGTTGATCTGCTGCATAGGGGGGGGGTATGATATTGGAACATGGTTCGAGCAAATATTAGTTTGAGGGGTTATTGTTTGAGGTGAAGGGCTAGAGCTGGTAGAGATTCAGTGTTCAGCTGGTAGAGATTCAGTGTTCAGCTGGTAGAGATTCAGTGTTCAAGTCGAATATCAGTTCACGATAAAAAGTCTAAAATATTCAAGGACATATGTGTTGTCACATAACCACGAGCAACAGATTTTTACCGTACAAAAATAAATAAATAAAGTCTCTAAAACAACACAATCATCATCGCCAACATATTCAACCACAACTCAGTCAATCAAATTTAAACTTCTTGACTATCTTCAGTTGCAGCTTCAATCTACCAATTTCGAGCCAGCGAGACAACAACAAATCTCAACAAAACAACATTCAACAAAAAAACATTCAACAAAACAACATTCAACAAAACAACATTCAACAAAACAACATTCAACAAAACAACATTCAACAAAACATCATTAAACAAAACAACATTCAACAAAACAACATTCAACAAAGCAACAATATTCAACAAAACAACAAGATTCAACAAAACAACATTCAACAAAACAACATTCAACAAAACAACAAAACAACATTCAACAAAACAACATTCAACAAAGACTTCACCTTTGCAATCAGTAGATTCCTCGAAGTTGCTCTGACGCTGAAAGGAAGCCGATGATTGGTCGCACAGGTCCTGGATCCATTTTGACGAAAATATCTTGTTTTTGTTTTTGTTATCATTATTACTATTATTATTATTGCTGTTGTTGTTGACTGGTTCACGTGACTTGGAACCGTTCTCTGTGTCGTTGTCCGATGTAGTTGCTTCGTCCTTGCTGGATTCTCTCAAGCTGGTCTTGTTGCCGAACAACTTCCGCTGCTCGCAATTCCAGCTATTTCTATCGTCATCGTCATCGTCGTCTTCGTCGTCGTCTTCATCGTCATCTTCCCTTTTGAAGAACGTTCTGCTGTCATGGTAACGGTCCCCGATTAGTCCACTTTTAAAAGCTTTGATAGAGGCTTCGTGGTCTTCTTCTTTTTCCTCTTCAATGTCGCCGTTGTTGTATTTCTTCATTTCCTTCTCTTCTTCTTCTTCCTCTTCTTCTTCCGGTTTCAACCAGTTGATGCACTTTTGATTCGAGGACTTCGGAGGCGAGGACAAGATGGGAGGCATTTTTCGATAGCTGATAAGTTGAAAAACTTTCTGTAACTAAATAAAAAGAAAAGAACTGAAAATCTCGAATAATCGTCAACTCGTTTGTCACTCTATTCAAACTCAAGAAAGAAAAAACTTCTTTAATCTTTTAGAACTTTCGATCTCCTAGCGGCAACGTGAAATAATCATTCCGAGAAATGAGCAGGAGAAGGAGGCGTGTATGAAAGTTAAAGTATGAACAGCGAAAGGCGCCGTCGTAGAAGTTCCGGCTGCCACTCAAAGCGCACGCTGTAAGGCCGGAAAGTTTTTTTGCGCAGCAGCAACTTTTATACCGGCAAAAAGTTTAGTTCTCGTTAACGCCCAGCGCAGAGGAGTTGCCCAATCGTATAAGGAGTTTTCGTCTTCGTAAAATGCATATCATGTTCTTTGCATCGTTTACGATTAGGGCAATGCATATATTCATGTATACAAACCTACATATACAAAACATATACCGTATATAAAGCTGTTTATATTTCTAAATACATCATTTAAACCTATAGATACGAGTGTTACTGTAAACCGGTATATAGGTATGCAGCGTTTATAGGGTATGTTACAGGTACATATATTGTATTTAAGTATTTATGTATATAAAGAAAGATGATACCCGATCGAAAATGTATAAACATCTGTTTGTTTGTTATCATTCCGGTTTTTGTATGGGATTGTGTTTATGTTTTCAGAAATTCTTAGGAAGATGGTATGCATATGGGCTTTTCTTTATGCATTCCAATGCAATTTGTTTGCATATCACGTGTCAAGGAGTTGTGCAACGGAATGATTGCATATTTCCTTTTCCGATGTTTCTTATTTAGTGTTCCTCGTGAGTACTTGAGAGTTGATTCAATTACAATTTCATAACAGCGATCTCCATTTATTGGATATTTAATTTAGGGAAAAAATAACTTAACAAATTTAATAAACCTCAAATTATCACTTAAGAGGCAGTTAATATATCCCGATTGGGAAACTGAGGAATATCAAAACGCATTTTTGTATAACCCTATTGCGCTTTATATCTAGTACATTTTCAAGGATTTTCCAGAGAGTTCTTCTTTCTCTTTCTCCTTCTCTCCCTTCCTCCCTCACCTTTTCTTCCTTTCCCCCTCTTCATCTCTAACACTCTTTCTCTCGGTCTCTATTTCAGTTTTTAAGATAGGAAAGACATGAAAGGTCTGAATAATCGCAATACGGAGTTATAAAGCAATTACTGAACATACTATTAGAAAGTGGTTTCCCGCCCCGTGGGGTAATGGCTTAACGGGGCTCGGAGAAAGACTAAAGGTGGCCCTACAAAGAAGAAGGAACAGAATGAGATCGGTGCAGCGGGAATGGGGGGCTGCGGTTCAGAGAAACGGAGATTGCGGTGGAAAGGATTTTTTAAGCGAAAGTTCCTCGGGAGTAACAAAGAATAAAAAAATATATATTTCCAGGTTTTCGTGAAGCTCAGAGAGCGAAAGAGCGAGAGAGAGGAAAGTATAAATAATTGCCAAAGGAACTGCTTTTCCGCTCTTCTTTGTTTTACGGCACGATTTATATTCGACATTTCAGATTTTTTTTCTTCTTTCTTTCTGCTATTTTTTCGTGAGTTTCGAACGATTTGAGTGAGTTTTTTGTTTGTTTGTTTTCTGGCTCATGTTGGCTGCCATTGCAAGGATACGGAAAATTCACTACCTTTTTGTACTGCCACTCGCTCATTCTCATCTTCTCCTCTCCCTCTGCCTGTCTCCCTTTCCATGTCTCCCTCTTTCTTTCGATTTCTTTCTA
>OZ022241.1:3047495-3189995 GCA_963978895.1 Erpobdella octoculata | reverse complement strand
TTTTTCTCAAGCTATTAACCTGTTCTGTTTATTTGGGTTTCGAACACAATACTGTTTTGACGGATGCAGACGTTGAACGTGTTTTCGAGAAAAGAGGAGAAAGAAAAAAGCGGAGGAGTTAACAATCAGCGACTGAGCTGGTCCTTTTCGACCGATGGCATCTTGCACAACACGAGTCAGGAGACAGTCTACAATTCCGTTGCGTCGGAAGTCGCTTCTGCCGCACTTGCTTCCTATAATGGTTTGCAACAGGGATTGAATTAAAATGTTCCTGATAATATTTTCTAATTCGTTTTTATGGCAGATGTTTTTTTTTTGGTTTATCGTTTTCATTCTTAAACAATGTTGCGTTATGTTAAACTTAGAAGTTTTAAAATAGTATTCTAAATATCATGTTTTCATGTTAATGTTAAAATTAAATTTATTTACTTGTTGAAACATGCAAAAAAAATTATAATGAAATTACATGAATTATACGATAAAAATACAAGACAATGTTGTAAACTCAGGAACGGTAATGTGTTACGGACAGACTGGTGCCGGAAAGACCTACACGATGACAGGTGCGTACGAAAATTACCACAACCGAGGGATAATACCGAGATCGCTCACGCAAATCTTCAGAGAATCGCAGAACAACCCGGACAGGAGTTTTACCTTTATGTGAGCCTCTAAATGCTGATTAGTTTCAGCCTATCAAGCTGTAGGCATTAATTAAATTATGCAATTTAAAAAAAAAAGTTTTTTTGATGTTGTATAGCTTATAATCGTCAATAGCTTTCCTGCAAATTTATTGATTTTCAAGTATGAATCTAGTAAACAAGTAATTTTATTTCACGTCGGAATATTCGTGAATTAATTAAGGGTTTCCTACTTTGAAATATACAACGAGATGATATACGACCTTTTGGCCTCATCGTGCGATGGTCAGCAACAGTCTCCCCATCTTCCCATAGTTGAGAATGACCACGGTGTTAGAATCAAAGGGCTCAAATGTCTTCAAGTTCAAACTGAAGAAGAAGCTCTCAATCTGTTTTTTGAGGTTTTTTCTTAATTTTTATGCTCGATTTTTGTTTACTCTTATAATTCGCATTAATAAAAAATTGTATTTGCATGATCATGCGTATTTCTATGATCAAGTGTATTCATGTGATCAAGTGTATTTGTGTGATCAAGTGTATTCATGTGATCAAGTGTATTCGTATGATCAAGTGTATTTATATGATCAAGTGTATTCATGTGATCAAGTGTATTTGTGTGATCAAGTGTATTTGTGTGATCAAGTGTATTTGTATGATCAAGTGTATTTGTATGATTAAGTGTGTTGGTGTTATTACCGTGTTATTAGGCATTGTATTAATACGCAGTTAAATTTTCTACTCATAAGCTTAAATGCCATATTCATACTAATTAATTTTGAATTTATTCATGATTAAATGTCATATTGTATGATCAAGTATATTTGTGTTATTTAGTATTGTATTGACATGCAGTTAAATGTCATATTCATATTATTGAATTTTCCATTCATTTATGATGATTAAATATCATACTCATACTAATCAGTTTACTGAAACTAACAATGTGGATAATTGATTACGTTGCGATGAAAATATAAACATAATCGGATGAGCCGTTTGGCTTTAATTTATTTGTGATTGTGATAATAAATTAAACAACATTTATTCCGTATTCGAACGATTTATTGTAAAAGTTGATAAAAAAATTTTTTACAGGGTCAAATAAACAGAGCCATAGCTTCGCATGCCTTGAATGACTGCTCATCCAGATCTCACTGTGTCTTCACTGTTTACATTGAGGTTACCTTGATTGTATTTATTGTTAAACAAGCTGGTGTATATGTGCATATAAATTTGAATATGCAAATTATCGTTCAAATAAATATGTAAAATATTATGCATATGCAAGTATTTATGAAACTGCTTATGCAAATTATTTTAATTATGCAAAAAAAATCAAATCTTTTACCAGGCTAAAGTATGATTACCGAATTGATTTTTTCTATAAAGAGCCACTCCAAATATGAATCGGACCCAAAGTACATGACAAGCAAGTTGAACTTAGTTGACCTTGCAGGTTCGGAAAGATTGAAAAAAACTCAAGTTAGAAACTACCGATGTTCTTGAAAATGAAAATTTTTTATTCAGTGATTTATTTTTTAGGTTACATTAGTAGATGTTAGCGATCGAAATTCATATTCCCAACCCGATTAATTTTCAATAAAACAATTATAAAATTCCATCCTGCAGTCGTTGAACGTTTTTTTTTCCAGTCCGCTGGTAAGATAAGAGAAGAAGCAACGTACATAAACAAAACACTTCTGTACCTCGAACATGTCATTATGGCGCTGGCGGAACAGAGTCGGCACCACGTTCCGTTTCGTCAGTCGAAACTGACTCTCTTTCTCAAGGACTCCATAGGGGGCTGCTGTCACACGAGGCTCATTGCCAATGTTCACGGGGAAAGCGGACATATCGATGAAACTGTAAGAATTTCAGTTTTAATTGTCCGTGACTTAGAGCTGGGTTTCAGATTTAATTGAGGGAATAGAGTTAAAAAATGGATGAATGGAAATTGGACTTGTGTATTTAGGATCAGCACATAGCTGCCCCAACATAAGTGAGTGTGGATGATCATACAGATTGATAAACATATAGAAGACTGAACACATATGGATTGATAAACATATACATAGTATAGATGGTTGGTTAAATTAATATAATGAAACACAAGAAATTTCATCAAACTAGACATCGACTCTAAGATTTGCAATGAACATGATGAGGATAAGTGCAAGACCTGTCGTCAACTATGCCATCAATCCTACAGTTAGTGCCATCTTTTGAATAGAAAAAAACAATTTTTATGAATACCCAGTAGATTTGCTGAAATCTTTAGGTAATTGATTATAAAAGTTATATTATTTTGCTTGCTAATGAAATTGTGAGAAATATATTATTTCTTAAGTGTTTTCATTATAAATAGAATTAAATTCTTTCTAGGCTCAGATTGAATGTTTAGAAATGGAATTGGGAAATTTAAGGAAGGAGCTGGCACTTCATGATGCACTGGCCAACAGGACTCAGATCAGCTACGATCAACCGACGCAGAAGGAGAGGGAGGCTATCAAGGAAGTCGCCAAGAATTTTATCAATGGAAAAATCGAAGATATCGAGGTGGCGAGGTTGATGATGATTGTGGTAGCGGTGATTGTGGTGGTGGTGATGATGATTGTGGTGGTAGTGATGATGATTGTGGTAGCGGTGATGATGATTGTGGTGGTAGTGATGATGATGATTGTGGTAGTGGTGATGATGATTCTGGTGGAGGTGAGGCTGATGATAATGATATAAAAAGCACAGATGAAGAAAAAATAAACAGAATGGTACCTGTCTGTGTTGTTCTGATAATGCAAACTTACATGGGCATACACACTCATACATACATACATACATACATACATACATACATACATACATACATACACACATATACACACACACATGCATACATACATACATATACATTATACATATGTATATTTATATGTTTGCATTACTTTGTTTATTATTTAAACATTTTACATTCTTTTAAATTTATTCCGATTCATAGGTGGTCAATCACGTCCAAGTAAAATCTCTTTTTCAAGCTTTTAAAGCTCTTGCAAGGTTAACATTTAATTTATCTAGAAAGTAGATGTTTAATGAAATATCGTTCTTAAATTGTGTCGAAAGAATGTGTAGCTTTACCGGATAAACTTTGCTTGTCATTTGCAATGCTAATTTTTAGTTTTCCTTAAAATGTTTTGAAATTAATATTTATCCCATTATTTAAATCAGTGATGCAGCTGCAGAAATGGACACTTCATACAGGAGCAAGTACATCTTGATTGACAAGAGCAACCAAGAGCTTGTCCAAGCGGCACAAAGAGCAGGACTGCTTCTTGCTGGAAACCAGCCTTCTATCGCTTCGCAAGGAGGAAAGAGTCTCAGTCCCAAAATTAAAGAAACACCGAACGTGGCGGAATCAAAAACTTCGTTGGCATCTACTGTGTCAGGACGAGGCATCAAGAAGAAGGAGATGAAAAAAGTGAAAGATAAATCAGGGTGTGTTTGTTTTGTTGAAATGTTTTTGGTTCGTCGTGTCACAGTTTTTCTGTTTTCCATTTTTAAACGTTATTGTTAATTTTTAATCATAAAAATTTTTGGTTTTTAAAATTGTTGACTATATAAATTTATAAATTTGTTTTTTTTCCAATGAAAATTTTTTGCTTTCAAGTGGTCGCACTTCTAAAGCGGGGAGCGTATCTTCCGTGAGACCGGTGGAAAGTGAAGTGAAAGTCACTGCGGAGGAAAATAATCTTAAAAAAGAGGAAGAAGAGGAAAAATTGTCTGAACATGAAACTGTCCTTGTTCATCCAGTGTTAGTGGATGAGAGATTTTTTTTAATAGTTTATATTTATTTACACCAGGTGTTTTAAAACTGTAATGGCTGTATGTAGGAAGCACATAAGTACTTCCTGTAGTAGATCATAATTTGATTTTTTTTTAAACTTTTCCCTCTTCCATTCTCCAGGATTGGGACTGGCTTGCAAAATGCAAAGCAGAGTTAGATGAGAGATTGGTTGATAAATTTTATCTTTTTATTGACCGGTTGATGAAGCACATAGAATGTTTTTGATTCTCAGTTTAGAAACCTTGCAGTCATTAATTACGCTTAAGAACTTTAATGTTCGAAATTTAGCATTGTTTTTAGTTTCAACATTTTAATGTCTTAAGAAAATATAGGACGAGTTGTGGTGTTCACGTTGTCATCCGTTGTAATCGTGTAAATTTTCAATGTACATTGAATTACAGCGCTCCCCCTAGAGATGAGCAATTTGAAGTTTTCAAGAACACAGCTGGTTCTGAGATCAACAGAATTCTCTGTGGAAATAAAGGTTTGAAAAACCCGAAATTATAGCATTGTATAGAAAAGTTTTTTTTTAAGAAAATTGTGAATTGTTTTTATTAGTAATTATTTTTGTATTGTTTAAAAAACAATAGCAGTTCTGGTAATGTGTATTTTATTGAAATGTGTGAAATGCATATAATTCACTAAATGTTTTGAAATTTGTTTAACTGATTATTATTTATTCTTGTATTCGCTAAAAAAAAACTAACTTTGCTAATAGAATTCTTCAAAATTTTAACTTCTCAGAAATGTTGGCATCTAAGAAGAGAGAATATTCATTGGTTGCTAAAGAAGTCAACATCACAAAAGAGGAAATCGATAAAAGCCTGTCAAAGATTAACACGATGAAGTGCACCAGAGAATCTGAAGGTGTCTTCTTATTAACTTTATTGCTATTTTATTGTTATTGTTTTTATAATTATTATTATTATTATTATAGTGATACTCCCCAGAAACGACCCCCCATTTATGACTCTCTCATTTCTGACCGCTTTTTTTTCTATGACGGATAGACTTTCAAGCCCAACTAACGTCTCTTACCCCATTTAAGTTCCCCAGATTTTTGGGCAATTTTTAAGGTCGTAAAAGGGAAGTACTGCTGTATCATTGTTATTACAGTTGTTATTATTGTCACTGGCGTTTATTCTTTATTTGAGCTCTAATTTGTTCAGCATTTAAAACAACTATTCACTGGAAAAGTAGAACTAGAAGATCTTTAATTATAAATTGTTATTACGTAAAAAAAAGAAAAAAAATGGAGGACCTAACATACTAAAAAGAATCATTTTTGTATCACACTATCTAAATAACATTCATCCACTTTTACCTAATTAACTTTTAATTACGTGTATCTTTTGCATATATTTAATCAATTAAAAAATGTTAACACTTATTAACTCCGCCTCGCTCATTGCGAGCCAGTCCCAAGCCTGGAAAAAGGAGGAGGGAAAAGTTAAAATGATCAAATTATGATTTCTGACAGGAAGTACTTGGGTGCTTCCTACGTACAGACATTTCAGTCTTGAAACACCTGGTGTAGAGAACTATAAACTATTATAAAAAAAATAATAAAAAAAGTAAACACTAATTTTATATTTTAATTAATACATACAAATAGGACTGTCCTACAATGAAGATGGAGACATTGTCATAACTGAAGCTGAGTACCTGGAGGTTCAAAGACTTAAAGATTTGAAGAGAGTGTACAGGGAAATGTTTGATAAGCTGAAAGACCTGAAATCTGAAATCCTGTTCTGTCAAAATTCTGTTGATCAGTGCAGAAGGAAGCTACTTCATGGTAAGCGATGTTTTTTGTTTTCATTTCTATTTATGTTTATAATAAGTTGTAACTTTTAGTAGTTCTACATTTTGCAAGACACACAGAAGAGGCCAAACTTAAAAATACAGATAATAAAAAAAAAATGTGTGACAAGTTTTTTGTTTTCATGGAGATCCCGTATTTGTCTTTAAATTATTTTTAGAATTTTGACTATGCAAGTTCTTTTATTGATGTATCTTAAGAACGGCTTTTCAAACTTTAACAAAAAAAATATTTATAGCTTTCCATAAACTCGTTCAAGTTATAATCATTTTCTATTTCAGAGTTTGATTTCTGGTACTTCCAAGCTTACTCAGCCTTGCTGATCAACGGACCTACATACGAACAGCAGGGTGCATGGTCAAATAACCACAACGATGCTTACAACTTTAATGGCACTCCGGCTGATAATAGTTTTCATCTCAACAGTTCAGAAAAAGTAATTTCTCAAAATAAAATCTGCGTTTGATGTCGTATTAGAATAATGGGAACCTGGTTGAGCTGAGTTTGTATCATATTCAGTTAAGAAATAAATGAGACATGTTATCGATTTTTGATCACTCTCAATGGTTTTATTCTTAAAAATATTTTTATATGGCACTTTTTATCAATAAACATTTATTGTTATTTGAATCATAAAGAATGTATTATAACACTTTATGCTTCAATAGTCGGTGCAAAAAGAGCAACGCAAACTTTCAAATCCGTTTATCTCAGTTATTGTTTTGAGGTTGCTCGTGGTATTGCGATAAAGCGTGTGCCAGTTAGTTGGCTTAAGGGACGGTGGTTCAAATCTAACCGGCATCCGTAGGGAGAGACAGGCACCATAAACAACACAAGGTCTTTTGTATTTTGTATGTCATGTAAAAAACTGAAACAAAATTTGAGCAGTCAGAAAATGAAACATAATGACAGGTGAAAATTCCTTGGCCATACAGTCTCAGTAAATCTACCATCAATACAATTGGAACACAGAGAAAAGCCGAACCATAAAACCACTGCGGTCACTAAGATCGGAGAAATTAATTCTGTAGTCCTTGATTTAACACAAAAGCAAAAGAGTCAGGCACAAATAATTCAATTTTTGGCATAAATTAAATCATCTGATTGACAGTCAACTGAAAAATCCGACTTCAGCGGATTCTTCTAAATCTGCAACAACTTTTTGTGGATCTGCGGATAAAAATCAAATTAAATCATTTGAAATCAAACAATTATTTTTAAACTCAAAATACTATGATTATCCAAAAATAGATTCACAACGAAAACCAAATATTATTTAACTAACCAATATTTCGTGCTATACTATTCTTTACAAGCTCGGGCAAACACAGATAGTGAAACTCAACCAGGTATTTTTCACACGACCTCATTGACCCTAAAATATAGAAAGAAAAAATCAGAACCAACTTTCTTTTATTAAAAAAAAGTAGCCTTTATTATATGTAGTTAGTTAATTTTCACTTTCAAGGTTTGCAAACATTCAAGCAAGCAAACAAGCAAGCAACTAAGCAAGCAAGCAAGACCAGAGGTGAAGTTAATATATAAGAGATTTAAAAAAAGTAGCTTATATTAAATGTAACCTCCTATGTGGATCGTCTTGAAGCAGACGTCTGTTTTGTTGATATTCTTTACGAAGGCCAATGACTGGACGACCATCTGGTGGAAACTTCTTTTTGCACGAATGAGTACGATTCTTGTGTATTTATTCAAATATTTTACTGGTCGAATAATGAAAACAAATTTATCAGCCATCTTTATCATACACTAGCTTAGCTGAAAAACCCAGAAAAGTCCAGGTATTTTTACTGGTAATTCTGTGAATATTTAGAAATATTTACTTTTAATTAATAGTAATATATATTTATCTACTAGTTTATTCATTTCCTGGGTTCCATGGATTTATTATATTTTTGATTCTAAATAATAAAAAACAAATTCAGAATTTGAATATAATCTTCCAGCTTCATTCATTCACTCCTGAAAAACTAGAGTCAAGCCCATCATTATGCATCATCACAAGGCACTGTATCCATGCTACACATGCACATCATTAAAAATAAACATTCGCAGGCTACACTTGCTAACAAAGCAGTTGCCGGTTCAAGAAAAATATTCTTCAGCAGTGGAAAGCCATTAGGTTCATCAAGTGAAGAACTGATGCTACTCGTCTATGTTGAAAAAAAAGCTTTTAAGAGAACCACTAGTAGCTCTGCCTCGCTTTTGCGAGCCAGTCCCAAGGCTGGATAAAAAAGTAAGGACAGATAAAAGGGTCACATTATGATCCGCAACAGGAAGTACTTTGGTGTTTCCTACATACTGCTATTTGAGTCGTAAAACACCTGGAGTAAAGGACTATAAGTTGTTATATGAAAAACACTAGTACTGTCTTACAATCTAAAGTTAAAGAAATCATTTCCAAGTTCAGACACGGCTGCTTCATTAGCACAGTTTGCACTTGCACAGTCACAGCAAATTTTGAGATACTGTTGCCGTTGCTCCAGAAATTCTAGACCAACTTTTTCTTCTATTCATCATCTTTGATCCAGCCGTCTTGAATTTTGGACGGATAATCACTGCTGCCATTAGTTCTACACTCATGATGTACTGACTGAATCGGCTGTCTAACACAGCAGCCATGCTAACCAGCACTGGACTGAGCTGTGACAAAGAAAGAACTGCATCTTCTTTTTTAAAACTGTTATAGTTGGCAGCTGTTTAGTTTTGTAGACCTTTGTTTAACACTGTAGGACATCAAGAGGCTTCAAAACAGTTATATATTTTGCAATGAATACAACTTTTGCTCCCCGAAACTGTGACACATTAAGCTTATCACAAACCCCAATCATCACATCATGAAGTATCAGTCGATAATACAATTTTCAAACTAATAGCAATACACCTCATGTACTTTTTTACTTGAAGTAAATCAGAAAAAAATATATATTTAGTAGCAACCAAGCCTTACTTAATTGTCATAACAAAAATAAACATAGTTTCCACTTAACACATAAAAAGAATAACACAGTTTTAGAAATTCGTCAACAAAAAGTCCAAGTTGCACCAAAGCATTCCATAAAATGAATACAGCCAAAAAATTACCACTTAACGAAGATTGTAAAACTCCAATGCCATAATCTCCATGACAAGAAACAATGGCTTCTTTTACTGCAAAGTAAATGTCTTTTTCTTTAAAAGAAAGAGCTGAATACTTGTCACATTTTGTGATTATTTCACACAAAATATATCTGATCATAAAAATTAACAAATACAATTTTATTTTTAACAATTTATATTTTCAAAGTAATTCAATTTAAAATGAATACAAATTTATTTAATTCCTAATCAATATTAATACTACGATAATTCAATCGGTTATTTAATTTATTTTAAAAGTTAAAAGTCAGTACTAAGTAGTGAGTAAAGTAATAATTGAAATGATTGAAAGAAAATGATATTAGTATAAATTATTATGAAAAATAAATATAAAAATATTTTTTCTAAAATTAAAAAAAAAACTGCGCTCTACCTCTGTTTCACTCGGACCATTTTTTATTTATATTTATATTTCGAACTTAGTTTACTTTTACTGGAATAACCTAGATAAGAAATTTTATTTAATTTTTTTTTATAATTTTGTATTTTAAAATATCTATTTAATAATTTTGTTTATTTATTTTAATTAGCATTGTCTAGATTGCGTAAAACACTGTTTGTTTGTGTTACCTGTTCATCACACCTGTTCTTCTAAAAAAAATGTGTATACAACATTTGAAAGCATAACAATATATAATCTGATCGGGGTAAACTGTTTTATACGTTATGGCTGTGAAAGAAGGAAAACTACAAGTTTTACGTGCAGCAGTTTGTTTGGATTTATTCGGACTTTTGTGTTTGATTATTTCTTTTGTCACTCCTTACTGGATAATATCATGGCCGAGAGTTTACTCTGGATTCCGTCGAATGGGTTTATGGGAAGTATGCTTTGCAGGTCTAGTTTTAGAATATGATCCAACTCGAAAAGCTTATCATGGGTGCTGGTGGATATTAGCTCCAGAAATCTATGCCATTCGTAGCTGGATTATGCCTCGTAAGATCTTATTTTTTCTATTGCAATGGTGTTAAAGTAATAAAATGCAAACTAATTCAAGTATTAGAATACTAAAAATTTGAGTATGAATATATTTATTTTATGCAAATTAATGTAATTATCAGAATACTAAACATCTTCTGATAAATCTATCTATCATGTCTCTTGAAATATATTTTGTTTGTAACCAAGTTTTGCTTTAAAAAATTTATTTTTTTCTATTACAATGCTTTTATAGTAAAAAATACAAATGATGTTAATTCTAAATACATTGTGATATTTTGTTATAATATATTTTGATAGTTTAACAAGTTATAAACTGTTTTCTTCAGAATGAGCAATCAGTTTAAGTTAAAATATTATTGCAGCATGGTTTATAGTAGTTCAAATACTCATTTCAATCTGCCTTGTGGTTGAAATCGTACTTGTCATTCTGGACCTCATTCTATGGCTGAATTCTACCAAGAGAGACGATGCGGACTTTGGAAAACGAAGAGCCCCTTACAATATTGTTCAGACTGTTACCTGGATGACAGTGAGCACAGGTAAGATAATTTTAATACTTTCAACTGCAAATATCATGACCATAGCTTTCTGGCTTGAATGTTATTACATAATACTCCATATTACAGTTTGTTTATTAATAAAGTAAAAGTATTCATCAAGAATTTTTAGTTTTTCAGAAGACTAGGAGCACCTAAACTTGTAAAAATTATGAAAAGATTATTTTATGGTGCTTAGAATCCCCCACCCAATTTATTCTGGCTCATAACAAGAAGACTTGGTGAAAAAACAAGTTTTCAGCAATCTCTCTCATTTTGTCTTATACGAAACAGGCTGGATTAAAGGTCATTTTAGGGCCATCCAGCCAATGAGCACTGCCTGTTTGACAGCGGAAGCATGAGAATCTTTCTCTTGATTCTCAAAACATTTTTTCGCTGTCTATTCTGTCTATGAGGGCTCAAAAATCTAATTTTTTAAATAATCGTTTTATTGTTTATCTCGGTATTTATTCGAACAGTTGTATTTATTTATTGATTGTTAGTTTATTGATAAAATGTTTAATGCTATTGTTTATTATATTTCCAAAAATTTCTCACGATTCAGCTATAATGAAGACAATGGCCATCTTGATTTTTGGACTTGCATACAAATACGACCCGTTCTGGATTCCGAAGCCGGAGATCAACTACCCCCACTTTTCGTACGGCCTGGCGATCGTTTCGTCTTTCATGAGCATATTTTCGAGCATGGCTCACTTCAAACATAGAAACATCGTCCGGGACGACGACTATGCAAATCCAGCCGTCGGAGGTGCAAAATCGGGTCAAATCTACATGCGCAAAGTATAGTTTAATCGATAGTTTAGCGGACATTTTTTTCCTAACAGATTATTATTGAAACTTCGTTTTGCTACTGTGTATAATAATAATTGAATGACGTTTAAAGAAAAGTTCCCAAACTGATATCTGGGAATTGAAGTAAAAAAGAGATATATTTTGGCCAAGTGACTTTGTTTTTCTCTCAACAAAACAAGATTATACTGTGTTAAAACTTAATATTTTGCAAAGCTAGTTCATATTGTATAAATATATTAAAAACTCAATATTAAACAATTGTTTTAATAACTAAACCGAAATAAACCAATTTCTGCAAGTACTATTTCCACTGCAGAGGACTTGAGATTTTCTCTTTTGAAACTTTTGGTTCAAAATAATAATTCACTGTATACAATTTTACTTTTAAACATAAAAACCACCTATATGGATAAAACTTTCTTCTCTTCTGAACCATAATAGTGAATGTGTTCTCTGAATAAAAAGGTCTGGGCTGAATTCTGCACAAGGTGAAGACTTTAATATTAATTTTCCAGTTTATCTTATGTTACAGTTAGGCCAGTGTCAGCCAATATTTTCACAAACCATCACAACCACCATCTTCTAATAGCACAAATGAAAGACACAATTGATCCAGTCCCGAAAGCTCATAATCATCATTAGATAATCATAATACACAAAAATATCGTTATTTCACAGGTAGGCCTAAACTGAGAATGAATTGGTAACTTAATGCAACTTGGCTTATCACCCTGAATTCGCCAAAATATTAAAATGAAATTAAAAACCAAAGTCTATACAAAAAAAGCTTTAATAAGAAAACAAAAACTTCTAAAAAGAATGAGCATTAATTATGCATAAAAAAATATGACAGACTACTTCATCATTCAGAGCGTTCAGTATAACGTCAAGGTCAGCCTTTGTTATGCGTGTTCCCCCAGCCTCGCCTGTGGTCGTCTCTGTATTCATCCCACTCTCTTGCCCTTTTCAGTGCATCGACATCATCCGAATCTTCTTTTTCATCCTTTTCTGCAGCACTTTTTTCTTTTTCTCTCTCCTCATCTTCTGCAGTTGGTTGACTCTTGGCAGGGGCGTCAGGACCGGGAAACAAACCCTGCTGAACTCTTTCGTTGTAAAACTCATCAACAGTAACAGTGGGAACGCTGGGGTAACCAAGGCCAAACACAGCTTTCTGTACTTCGTCTTTGGTAATTATGAAAGGTTGAAATCTTTGCTTAGTGTGCTTGTTACATTCTTTACCGTTGCATTGTAATGCGTTCGTGTCCTTGTTGGAACCGTCAGAGCTGTTTTTCATTTTTCTTAGATGTTCAAGGATCGGAATTTCACTTTCCATGCTTTCCAAAGCATCCAGAGAATCGGAAATCCATTTGTTGACAAGCTTTAAGAAATACTCTCTTTTCACATCTTCATCTACATGTTCCTTTTTGACTTCTACGTAAAGCTCGCGCAATTCTTTCTCCAAAGCCTTGACTGCTTTAAACTTTTCTATTTTTTCTTGCCTCCTCAACATGTCAATTTTGAGCAGCTCCGTTGACTCCAATTTTTGCTTGCTACCTTGTTTGCTTTTTTCGTCAACATCTTCTTGATTAGATTTTAAATTAACGTTTGTGAGGCCGAATGTCTTGCAAAGTGTAATGAAGTTACGGTAACACTCTCGAGAGTCTTCTACAACTTTCAGACGGTCTTCTTCTGCCGTGTTTTTGTTTTTAAAATAACCAAGAAACGCAGGAAGCAGCAGATATTTTATTTCTAACGTTGTAACTTCGTCTATGTGTTCGTTGCTACTGAAAATTCCTAATTCATTAATCATTTGAATAGCTTTGTTGCTGTGTTCGATGGCAGTTTTGACTTTCGCCTGAACATTTTCGGAGCTTATACTGTCTGCCGTATTTTCTAAATATTCAAAACTTGTCCATACTTTTTCGTAGAGATCAGATAAATTTAACGTATTCGAGTCGCTTTCTTGTGCCATTTCGAATACCTACTGGAACACAGATGACTAACCAAAACAATGAGCGATAATATAAAGAAAGTCGTAGATGTTAATCATAGATATTGAATTGAGGTGTCTATTGTTTAGAATTTTCAGACCGAGAGTAATTTTCAAAATGGCGACGACAACAGACAACGAAGATCGGCATTTCTATTATAATCAAGATTCGCAATTTATTGGTCAAAATTTGTCTTCTTTTAAACAAAGTAAGGATTATTTACTGTACCTTCGGCGTGGGGCTGTCAGGACTATTTTCTTAAATATTTCATAATTCCTTTGCAAAGAACCAAAATCGCCAAAATGTCGTTGTTTATTATATTCTGGTGCTCGAAAATTAATTTTCGGTTTCTTGCTTTGTATGTGAATTTTCAGACTCAAGAATGTCGCCGCGAGGCCCAGAATACACTAATATTCCAAACTCCGAAACCCCCCTAATCAACGGCGCTTCAAATCCTGAAGGTTTTGTGGATCCAGCCACAGAGTACTTGCAATCGCTCAACTTGCCAGATGCAAGCTCTGAAAATAAGCGAAGTTCAAGTAGATCAAAGCGTTTCAGTTGGGGCAAAAATAGAAAGTCGTCATCTATAAAAGGTAGCTGTATTAATAAGGAATTAATTCTATATATTTTTTAGTTGTTGTATAAACTTATGATTAATTTAGTGTAGTAATGTGACACACATGTGCTTGATTATGTTAAGTGGGTTAAGCATGAAGGAATTTTTTTTGTTCCAGAAAAAAATGTTTCAAACGGAGAAAGGTCCTCTTACAAGGACAGACAGGCCTTAAATGATTCTGATGATGAAACTCATCTGCCTCCAAGTGATTGTTTTTCTTTTGTTAAATCACAATAATATATATATATAATCACTAGGCTTGAATGTTTCTCAGTAGATTTCGATATTCATTTTATGTGATATATATATATATATATATATATATATATATATATATATATATATATATATATATATATATATATATATATACTATTTGTTGTGCTTAACTTTTTATATTTAAATTAAAATAATATTTGTATTGCTATTTATGGATACTCTTCTAAAGTTCCATGTAACTGAATTCCTATACTGCTCAATTGCTACTTCTCTACGATCTTGTTTTTCATTTGTAAAACCATGCACTTGAAAACATCTTAAATGTGAAAATGTTCATTAAACGAACACTCTTAAATGTGCTTTAAAATCACAGACAGAACATCATATTGGACTTGCTGTGTCAGCTCTCACTTTCAAGCATCGAGAAGATCCAAGCCGAACAAGAAGAAAGGACTTCCAATCGGTTTCACGTGCACGGGGAACAGGGTCACTGACCCCCCGCCAACTTCGCCCGCCGTCAACTTCTTTCAGCCGTCTCTAAACGTAGAGGACAACAACGTGGGCATGGGGGGAACTCTGCCACAGAGGTCCAGCGACCCTCAGAAGTCTGATTCGTGTATGTCGTGTTTTAAAATTGAGAAAAAAATTCATTAAGATAAAAAAAAATTAATTTTATAGTTGTGTCAGTAATTTATCGTGATCTGTTTTTCATAAATGATTTAGTTATCTGTAAATTTTAAATCTCTTTCTTAGGTTAAGACTGATCTGCTTAGTTGCTTCCCTGCTTTCGATCATTGTCAGGAATGTTTCACTTGAGTACAAATTAAATTTTTTTTTTTTTAAAATTACAGCACAAACAAACAACAGTCAGGTTCAGATTCCAGAAACGACCATCGTTGAACCGAAGAAGGCAGTCGTCAAGTTGCCAGAGTTCACTCAAAGAGATCGCTTAAACTCAAACCAGCAGCAAGGTAAAGATAAAAAAAGTCTCCAAAGAGAATCTTATAAGTAGTGTTGTCAATCCATTTTTTGTCGCTTAGATAAGGATGTAACTAAATATCGCAGTGGCGATTCAGAGTCATTTTGCAGTCAATTGGATTAGCTGAATTATTAGTCAATTATATTAGCGGAAAATATAATCAACAGTCACATTGCAAACCTTTTCCTAACCTGACAGGGAGCACACGCAAAATAATTGTTACCGACCGAAATTGTTTTCTATAACTATGTTACGGCTATGACTACGGCCGAAGCGGTATTTAGCTGAACCACTTAGAAAATGTGAAAATGCTGTTTCGTGAAGTTGTTGTGACAATAAAAACTGTCCCTGTTGATTTTCAGTGCTATTTTATTTTTTGATTCACAGATCAGACGCTGCCAAAGAAAGGAGTGAACACACCGACGTTCGTTCCTCCTCCGATCGAAAAGGACTTCTCCCTCCCTCCTTTCGGAACGCAAGTCGACGCCCAGTTCGGAAGTCTTCCTCATTCGACCCATTCGTACAGAAACAGCAACAGGGAGAGCGGTGCCCCCTTCGTTCCTTTCGTTCCCTCTTCTCTGCCCTCGCAGTACAAGGAAGTTCCAGCCAGCGAACCAGACCTCTCCAAGAAGCCTGTGAAGAGTGCTCTCAAAGGGAGCAAAAATCAAAAGTTTGTAGGGGTCAACGTGAGTTCAACAAGATCTTCCGATACACCGTCCGGGGCAGGATCTGAATCAGGTAGTTTTGCTTTTTCAGTGATATTCTTTGATTTTTAACTTTTTCTTAAGTTTATAGAACATTTGCGCGAGTACATGTTTGTAACAATTTAAAAGAAAATGGATCACGGTATCATGTATTCCTATTTTATTACTTACTAATAGTTATTTGGGTTTTTTTTTCCAGCATCTCGTAACAGTGGAGGGTCACAAAACGGAGGGGGAAGCCTGTCCCGTAATTCGGGTAAGGGAGGAGGAGTTAAGTTCGGAAGCACGGAAGAACACTCGGCTATTCCCAGCAGCTTCCTTGCCAACAAGTTCAACGTTGGGTTCAATCAAAAGTAGGCTAGTTTTCTGATGTTATTGGTGGTTGTTTGCATCTTTGCATAAATTATAATGATCTACCCAGGTGTTCGTTATTAATTAACCTAACCAGGTTTGCATAAATTATGATAAACTAAGAGAGTATCAGCTGCTGAGCCATTTGTTGTTCATTGATTTGGTTTTTTAATTAACACCCCATTTCAAATTGTTCTGGTTTGTGTTAAATTTCTTATCCAACAAGTTAATAAAAATATATTAATATAAATTACTGTGTAGTAAATCTATAAATGTAAATTATTTTATAAAATGTAAATGAGTATAAATTATAAGCATTTAGTTTTTTTGCATTAAAAGTCAATTAATATAAATTATTATTGTCATTATATATAATTATTATGTTTGTTTTTATGTCACATTTATTATATTCAAGTCAAGTATATTACTATATAATAAATATATAAACGTAAATTACTGTATAAAATTTAAAAAAGTATAAATTATAAGTAAATATTTTTTTACTAAAAAAGTCAATTAATATAAATTGTTATTGTCGTTGTATATAATTATTAAGTTTGTTTTTATGTCATCTTTTTTTCTATCATCATAATAATAACAATATGGCGATTGATTTTCTTCAAGTCACAACTACGTCGGAATGTCGTTGCAAGAAGAAGTCGTTGAAGAGGAAGACGAAGACGACAATCCGGACTATGACAACTTAAACAACAACAGCGAGGATTCCGACGGGGAGATTCAGTTCACAGACAAGCCGAGTGGGTTTTCGTTTTTTTTGTTTATTTCCTCGATTTCTTATTGGGGAGTTTGTTGTAAATTTGTTAAAATTAAATGTTTAAAATTTATTTTTTATTTATTTAAAAAAAAAAGTACTTGATAAAAATATTTTTTTTTATTTATAAATCAACTTCGTGATGAACAGCTTTTTTATGTGTTGTTTTAACGTGATTGATCTTGCGGGCAAGTGAAGACATATGCTCACACACACACACGCACACAAAATACATTCGTGTTTAATTGTCCAGCATGCTTAGCAGTGATTTATTTAATGTCCATAAATGGCATGCAATTACATTATAGTCAGTGATTTGTCAGAGGCTGAAGAACTATGTCGATGAGGTCATTTTGTTACACCTGGTGTTATATTAAGTAAATAATAGGAACTAAATGTAAATTTTGAATGAAAATGTTATTTTTCGTGTGAATGACATCAGTAGGACGTCGGCCCAGACGTGAAATCGTTAACCTTCTCCTTTGTTGATGTGTTTAAAAAAAAATTATCAAAAATGATCTGCAGATAAATAATGATGGTTTCATAATAATTGCTCAATTATTTTTATTCATTCTAAGTGAGGCTCTTTTTTGTAATTGAAAATTTTTACTGAGTGGAGAAACCCAAGCATTATGGTCCCGATGGGTGCTGTTGGGTTTAAATCTATTATACTGTCCTGGTGGTTTATGTGCTGCTGTGTTAATATATTGTGTTGAGATAGTTATTTGTTATCATATTAGATGTATTCATTCAGTTGCCTTAGAGTTTATGGTAGTTTGAAAATCGCCAAACATCATACGTGTCAGGGAGCTGAGTGCACATGGTTTTTTCATGATAAACTTTCGCTTTCCTAAGGATATGATTGACAGTTCTCATGTGGATAACGGTGATAGTGATAGTAATGATGGTTTTTATAATTATAATCATAGGAGGACTGGGAGCCAAAGTGATGAGGAACGACAGTCTCGCCAAATTCCTGAGCACGAAAGCAGATCGACAGAGGGCCAATCTTCCCTTCGACTGCAGCGTCATTCCTCATAGGACGCCGGAGGAGAGAAATGAGTTGAGACAGAGGATTGGATCGCAGTTAAACAGGTAATTTAACATCATTGTTGTTATTATTATTATTATTATTATTATTATTATTATTAGGAGTTGTACTGGTGACGTTAGCTGGGCTCTTTTAAAATTTAGTCTTTGGCTGTTTGAGTGGATTGTGTTGGTAAGACTGATGTTGATCCGTTACAATAAATTGTAATGTAGATGTTATCATTAAATGGTGAATTGTATTGTAGATGTTATCATTAAATGGTGAATTGTATTGTCGATGTTATCATGAAAAGATGAATTGTACCGTAGATGTTATCATTAAATGATGAATTGTAATGTAGATGTTATGAAATTGTGAATGGTAATGTAGATGTTATCATGAAAAGGTGAATTGTAATTTAGATGTTATCATGAAATAGTTAATTGTAATGTAGATATTATCATGAAATGATGAATTGTAATGTTGATGTTATCATGAAATGATGATGAATTGTTATCATGAAAAGGTGAATTGTAAAGTGGATGTTATCATGAATTGATAAATTGTAATATAGATGTTATCAGAAAATATTCTCAATAGATAAATGATTTTGAGTTATATATAAACATTGAAATATTCGAACGAATAATGCTATGATGAATAAAGGGTTGTTTTGAAGTTGCTTGCCCGAATTCTAGTTGTTGTGCTAGGATGTTTCAAGTGTCTTAGAACAGCTGATTTATATGTATATGTATGTGTGTGTGTGTGTGTGTGCTTGTGTGTCGAGCAAGATTGAGCCCGTTTTGTGTGTACTTCTGAAATGAGCTTATAAAGAAAGCATGCGAATGTCGGTTCTTATTCGGAGCTGGTTTTTATGTATATTTTGTTGCTTTGTTTGTTTATCCGTATTTCATCACTTGTCACATGTTGGGTGTATTTCGTGTATTACAAGTGCGAAAAGCATCATCGCTGTTCCAGAGTGTTGTTTCAGTTCTATTCAACTTTATCCCAATTTTGTTGTTACTAACCATATAACGGGTTCAGTATTGGTTGCAAGTGTTTAAGCATACTTATTTATATAGAAATTATCATTGTTATTGATTATTATAATAATAATAATATTAATATTATACGTCATTAATAATTATTAGCTGCTGCATAGATTTATAATGATAGTGATGTATGTAGTTTATTTCAAATACTGTTTTTTTGTTATTGGGTAGTTTGTGATCTGTGATCATTTCCGATGCTGTTGATGAGTTTTTATTCCACATTAGTCTCATGTTATTTTTTAATTCTAATTTTTCTCAATACTATTACCATTTATTCTGTTCTCTATTATAGCATATTTGTTAATTTATAATTTCATAAAGGTATTTTTCAGTCTATACTTTTCGTTATTTTATAATCATATTTATTCTTTATATTTCATGGTTTTATGTTACAAATAACTTTGTGTTAATAATAACTTGATTATTAATCTATTTTAATTTATTTAGTTTCTTGTTATTTTATTTTAACTCACCTCAAATATATTTTTATAAATAAAATACAATATTCTAAAGCTGTAACTTCTTTCTTTGAAATTCAGACGCCTCAGTCAGAGACCTACTGCACAGGAATTGGAAGAGAAACACATTCTTCTCAGTAAGCTGTTTGAGATATTTTCGTTAACAGTAATAATAATCATTATTTTTAATCGTTATAATGGTTTGAAGTTCTGGTTATATTTCATATTTTATAAAATTTTGTTTAAAAAGATGAATCCACAAGATCTTGAGGAGTTGTTTTTATTTATTTTCGGTTTTTTTTGGTAGTCAAATGATGGATGGTTTTTTTTTTCATTTGAAAATGATCAAAAAAGGAGAGGAAACCATCAAATTTCTGATGGATCGAATACATCTTGATATCAACATTTTATTTAATTTGTTTCTAAATATTAACCTCATATCTTCATCACATTATTACTTCTAGTATCATTATTATTTTGAGTTGCATTTAAGAAGATTCTTTTACAAGACAGTTTGAATTCAATAATCATTTAAATTCGTTGAAAATGTTTGTTTCAACTTATTTAATTATTAATAAAAAATAATCAGATTTTTATTATGTTAATAAATCAACGAATATATAGAATATTTGTGAGTTTGTTTGGTGTCTCCTCGAGTGTTATTTCCGAATAAACAAAACGTTTATTTACAGGACAAACACCGGAACAGATTCAAAAAGACAAAGAAGAAATAAAAAAGACTCTAGTTAGAAAGGTCAGTAGTCACTATTATGGTAACATATTCTGGTAACAAATGAATTAAGAAATATTCTTAAATAATCGCATTTTACATCTTCTTCTTCTTCTGACAGTTGAGTTTTCGACCGACCGTCGGAGAGTTGAAGGAAAGGCGAATCATAAAGTTCAACGACTACGTCGAGGTGACGGACGTCGACGAGTACGACAGGAAGGCCGACAAGCCGTGGATGAGGCTCACTCCCAGGGATAAGGTGGGTCTTGAATGCTTAAGAGTTTCCGTTCCAATTGGTCTGCAGACGATTCTGTGTGGCATCTCTATCTCTCTTTTGTGTTTGTTTGTTTGTTTATTGTTGCATTGAGGACAAGTGAATGTAAGATTTGGTTTTGTCTGCTTGTTCCTACTTGTTTTTGTTTTTGTAATTTAGATGTCTTGTTGTTAAGGTGTTGTTACTTTCAATTTTGACATTTATTGAAGTTTTTTTTAGTGTCATATTAATTACATTTATTGTATATGCCCCTATAGTGTGTTGTGTCAGCCTGTTCTGTATAGTGCATTGTATCTGTACATATGTTGTGTTATATTTGCCTGCATAGTGTATATATTTACATATGTTGTATTAGATCTGACTATTAGTTCACATATGTTGCATTACATCTGTATATTAAATGTTTCTTTAAAGGTTTACATCATATTAAAATCAAGAAAAATTTGAAGATATTAAGCTGCACATATTTTAAATCTTTTTTTACAAAAATTTGTCAACATTTTATATTAAATCAATCAATCACATCGAACGAATGATTTAAAGGGATGGATAGCGATTATTTCATTCAATAAAATCATTATTATTTTCTTATCGAATTTAAATGGATGGCATGCCGATGTTATACGGCAAAAATAACTCAAAGTGACTTACAATTTGTGCGTTTAAAAAATAAAAATTATTTCCTGTTTTCGTCCATCGCAGGCTGCCATCAGGAAGGAATTGAATGAATTCAAAAGCCAGGAAATGCAAGTACACGAGATGAGCAAGCAGTATACGAGGTCTTTTGTTTTTCATATGTGTTATTATTTATTTGTTATTTTTGGTTTGTTTGTTTTTTAAATGCTTTCATTTAACTTCACTCGTCTCTCTGTTTCTTTAAATTAAATAAAAAGTTCAAGATTGAGCGTAACGGTTGTTTAAGATTCAATTCATTGACTCAGATAAAGAGGCAAAATGAAAGCTTTTTTTTTAATTTTTTTTTATCTTTACTTGTTTATATTATTATTTTAGCTGTTATTATTTTTCTTATTTTATAGTTACTACTGACTTGTTGTTCATTGAGTGGAGTCTAATGAAATAAATACATTTGTAAAATTGTTAGTGTGTGTCATTTCTTAAAAATATATTTATTTATCCACTTATTCATTTATTTGTCCTTTTGAAATGTAATTGTAAATGCAATTATAAAGGTTTGCTTATTATTTTGTTTTTACAGATTCCACCAGCCTTGATATTTTCTGCCATTTTGATTTTACGCTGGGATGAGATTTAAGTATCTGCGGAACAACAACAACTCCCTAGACTGCAGCGAAATAAATGAAAAGGTTTCTTCTTTCTTTTTCCTCTCCTTCGGCCATCTCTCGATCCATCCTTCCATTCTTTCATTGTTATGAAAATTCTTCAGCGAAAATTTTTGAACTATCTGTGCAGTAGTACCCATAATCTGTGTCTGTGTCTGTATGCTTTTGTATGTATCTCTTTGTTTCTGTCTGTCTCTTTCTCTCTCTTTCTGTCTAGTGTGTAAATAATGTGCATGAGCTGCTCAGCATTGTTTTCCTTACGTGAAATCGATTATGCGCTTTAATAAATACAATAATATGCATGTGTTATCATTGCTGTCTCGTTCTGCGTGTGCTTGCGTCTCTTCTATTTGCTTTCCAATATATATCTGTATAAAATAATAAAATTCTGCGAGTTTCTCATGTGTATTTTTGATATCTTTCGATATTTAAAAATCATGTCCATTCATTTGACCTCTATAAGATAATATTAAGCATTTACAATTTTTTTATAATACTCCTGAGAAATTTATTACTGTTATTTCTGGTATATTTATCATATTATTATTTAAAGTAATTTCTGCCGTAAACCGTTTGAGTTGCGTTTTGATGATGATGATTATGATGCTAACGAATATGATGATTTGTCGTCAATCTGGGTTGAATACGTTGGGAATCACATCTATTTAAGCTTCAAATTGTAGATAGATCGCCTCGATGATAGCATCTGTGTGCCAATTATCATCAGGTTGCCTTCAGTGACGATCGTTTTACTTTTCAGTGGTTGATTATTTTGTTATTTATTTTGGACCATTAATTTTTTTTTACTTTTAAATTTTATGGTTTTTAAAAGTGTTTGAATAATAATTATAGATAATAAAGAAAAATTACTTTATATATTAAAATGTATTTATATATGTAGTATAAACAACCATTGTTTCTGAATTCTATAAAAAAATTTATGCTAATTTCATTTTACTTTCATTACTTTTTTCTTTTCAATTTTTCTGCTTCGAGTTTTATTGTTATTATTATTATTATTTATTCTTATTATTATTATTATTATTATCATCGGTCTATCTCTTAAAAGCACTTTTGCTCTCGGATCGGTAAATTTCGTTCTCTGCAGTGTCTTAAAGTTTTTTCATTTTTTTTCTCTCGATTTCCGGCTTGCTTTGTTTTTCGTTCAGTGCTCCGTTTGAGTGTTTGCTTTAAAAATGCGTTTCAGTTATTTATTATTCTTCTTCTTTTACTTCTTTAGTTTATTCGCTGTAAAAAAAATGAAAAAAATGTTTTTTCTTCTTCTTTTATTCTTCAACTCGTAGCTTGGCTTAATATATTTCGTCGCTCCGCAATCTTCTAACACAAGTGTCCTGAGCAGCTGCAGGTAGGGCTGCTGCCGAATATCTATTTTTAGAAACTTACCACCGTGTCGGCATCCGCTGTTTCTCTCGTGCATGCCTTAACTTTTTCGTAGTTGGTGATTATTCAATAACAGGGCACATATTTTTTTTTTATCTCAGATTGTTATTATCTGATTTCTGTTACTATATAGAAATGCTAGGGCTCTTTTTCAGTAAATATTTTTGCAGCGAATTTGATTGGTCGTTGGGCCGGAACATGTTTTTTTCGTGTCGCGTTGACAGGTTATTCTGACTCTTTGACAAAAATTGATCCCTGTCGCAGATGATGTAGCTTGCCTTATAATCATATGTGTAGTTTTTTTTTGTCTTCTAAAGAGACCAAGAATGAATTTTATTGGAATAAAATTTTTAATAAAGACACAATAATATCAATAAGAATATATTTTTTATGGATATTTCTTTTTTGTTCTATAGCTTGGATATTTGTTAAATGTGTCATTTAAATAAATGCAGCTACGTATTTTATTTGATTTGTTGATGCTCTCTTTTGTCTCGTCTGCTTTTCAGCGTGGAGAAGGTAAGAAAGAAGGAAAAGAACCTATAAATTTTTCAGTTCATGGTTCAAATTCCAAATCTTGTGGACACTTGTAAATTATTATACATGGTCTGAAAAAATAACTGGTGGATTTTATTATATTTGATATTTTTAATTGATTGTTACAGGAGGTAAACGGAAATTGATGTATAATATATTTTTCAAAATTGACCGATATGACATAATTTTTTGCCTATGTATTTGTGCTCTCAGTATTCTATTTAATTAATTGCACTACTGATAGTAAGTCATTTACATGGTTGGAGACTTTGCAAAGTATAGGCTCTTCTATATGTCCAGCAAAAATTGCTATACTGAGCATATAGTCCACCCATGCAAGGATGGAAAAAACATGTGAAACCAGAAAGAGAAAATATAATTTAATTGAGCCGCACAATTACAATTTTTAAAAGTTTTAAGTTATAATAAGTTTCTAATTAAAGTTTGCCAGTTCCTATAAATTTATACGATAAGATAAATGTGTTATCATAGCTAACCTATGGTTACTCAAAACTGTTATTTAAATATTAAGTATAACAGTACAAAAGTTTGAAAAAATGCTTTTTGATATGGTTTTTGGCTTATATTAGTTTGTATTTCTCATATAAATACAAGAAGTTGTTTTTGATTTTGGCTTTTCATACAATAATAATGCGCTGCTAAAGTGAATATTTCTATGCTACGGTTTCTAAATGAAGAAGAAACACTTACTCCGTAACTTGCAAAAAAATGTGTCGCAATTTCACCTAGGCTATTTGTAAAAGCAAGTTTTAAAAATATTTAATTGATTTATTTTTATGCTTAAAGTTAATATTAAATAGATCAGTTAAAACAGGAATAATAGTTAATTTTAATATATTAAAATATCAGTTTTCTGTTTTATCTTTGGTAATCTATCGCTTGTTTTCTTATTTACGGCTTTAATAATTATTTGTTGCATAGTCTTGCAAAGGTAAATGGATTGACAATACAAACTTTTGCATTTCTCAAAAAAAAAATTATGTCTTCGTTTTCGGAGCATAGCCTTAGTAAAAAACTCGAGGAATTAAACAATTCTCAGCAGAGTATACAAACTTTGTCACTTTGGCTGATCCATCACAGAAAGCATTCCAAGTTAATCATTGACACATGGATGCGAGAACTGAGAAAAGCGAAAGGGACCAAAAAGCTGACATTAATTTACTTGGCTAACGACATAATTCAAAATAGCAAGCGCAAAGGGCCGGAATTCTCTCGCGACTACAAGTCAGTGTTGGCAGATGCATGCAGAGATGCTTACAAAAATTTGGACGAAAAGTCTAAAGGTTCACTTGAAAGAGTTTTGAACATCTGGGTAGAAAGAAATGTTTTTGATAGCGATTTCGTTGCATCGATAAAAAAACACATGACCAGCGAAGAGCCCGTCATCCTAGAGCGTAGTAAGCCGAAACCGCAAGAGTCGAAGCCGACGCCAGAGATTCAGCCGCCGATAAAGAGGACGCCACCAGAGGAAGTTTCGAAAAAAACTGAACCACCGAAGAAAAAGAAAAAAGTAGAAATGTCTCTGAGAGAGGAAATCGAACTCGAAATGCAAGACGGTCCTGGAGAACCACCAACTGCCGATGAACTAATCAAAGCTCTTTCGGACTTGGAAACTTCTGCCTCTAGTGACATTGCTGTCAGAGAGAGGATTGCTGCACTTCCACCCGCAGTTTCTGATGTTTCGTTGCTCGAGAAACTTTCAGACACGGCAGAGGCCGACACCCTGATGAACACGGTAGACGAGGCTTGCACACTGCTGTCCGACTACAATTCTCGCCTTGCCGAAGAACTCACCGAGCGAAAGAGGGTGGCGAAGATGCTTCACAACTACATCATCTATCAAAAAGAAGCTCTCAATGACTCAGAACAGAAACTCGCCGAGTACAAGAAACGTCTCGAGAAAGTTGACTCCATGCACAAAGAACTCAAGTCGCACGTTCAAAGCCTGCCGGATTTCACCCTTCTACCCACAGTTACTGGTGGTCTGGCTCCTCTGCCTTCTGCTGGAGATCTTTTTAGTTCCGATAAAATGTGATTCGAGGCTTTCGGATTGTTTTACTATAATGTCTGCGTTGATGTTAATTTTGAATTTGTCTCACGAATTGTTGAATGTTACTTTTTTCCTATTTTTCAATTATAAAACTAATGAAATAAAGCTGTTTTTTTGGCAGTTTTATTTGAACCGTAGTAAATGTATAATAATAATAATAATAAATGTCAGGAGAAGCTGTCCTTTTGATACTTTTTCAAACTATGCAGATTGCACTTTACCCAGAACTGCGATCGCTTCGATTTCAACTCTGGCACCCTGAAAAATAAACATCGTGTGCAACAGGTGTAAAACACGTGTTAAGTTATTTGCAGTAAAAGATTTAGTAGCAGCAAGTGCATTTGACTTCTGATTTACAAGTTTAATGAATTTACCATATTCAGTTACGAGAGAGCAGTTGTGTTCATCAAAGATATGCTAAACGTAATTTGTTTCAAAATGCTGAAATTTTAAAATGTTGAAAGATCAAACCTTTGGAAGATCTTTAACTGCAAAGGTTGATCTGGCTGGTGGATTCGTTGGAAAATCTACGAGAAATAATCATTTTTGAAAGTTTATTGTTATAAAAATATTTTTAACTTGAGGTTAATTAGAAATGTATGGCTCACATTTCTGATAAATGTTGTTGACTACTCCAAAATCGTTCATATCTGCCAGCAAGATGGTGGTCTTGACGACTGAAAGTAGTTGTATATTTGAAAATAAAATATATAATTTGTTTTACACGAAAAAGAAGGCATTTCCATATAGCTGACCATTGTCGTAGGTGACTCCGGCAGCTGTGAGGACTGCTCCCATGTTTTTGAGAACCTGTGGATTTAATAATTTCTCAGTGAATTTAATTGCTGCATGAAAGTTATTAAGATATCACCTGAGAGAAGAAAATGATAAACTTTAATCGGACAAGCATTCTTGTCTCAGATACTCTCATGTGTTTCGTGTTAAAAATAGTCTAAATTTATTTAAAACAGAGTTTAAAAAATTAGAAAACAAAAAAACCAGGAGCCAGAATGTTTACTATGGAGATGACAAAGACAACTCACTTAATAAATTGTGTATTGAGTATTGATAGTATGGCCTTTTTGTGGGAGACAGTCAATAGTTGCATAATAATTTGATTAAAAAAGATGCATGAAACTAAAACTGTTGGTAATTTTTATGTAGACGTCTTACAAACCTGTTCAGTCTCGTTTTCGATTCCGCCGGGCACGATAGAACTCGTCAGTGGATCCAAACCAATTTGACCGGAAAGAAACACATGCTGGTCGACGACGACAGCCTGACTATAAATTATAGAATATAAACTTATAATAGAACAACAAATTTACTTTTAATCTTGAACGTACTTATAAGAAGAAATTGGCGTTTCAAATTAACAGAAACGCGAATAATATAGGTTTTTGTTTGGTGATTAAAATATAAATATACAGCCCACCTGTACGGTCCGACGGCTTTAGGAGCTTCGGAAGAGAGAATAATTTTTTTAATAATGTTTTTCGCCATGTTCGTAACAACTAGAAAGCAACCTAACGATCTAGACAATTTTAACAACTTTATAGGGTGTCACTCTTTGAGCTACGACACTTCGGACCGGTTGCTACTTTTATACTTTGGACCTTAAACATTATTTATTATGTCATCTGTTCTTTTAGGCCAAGGTCATGTCAGTCCATTAATTAAATCATTTTGTCGTTTTGTACACAGCAGAAATATAGGTAATTATAACGGTAACGTTTTAAGTAAAATTGTGGGCGCTTGTGCAGAAAAGCTAGAAAAATTCCAGAATTGAGGATTTAATGACAGATTGAACAATTTTATATTAAGGTTTGAGTGGTGTGATGACGGGTGCTTCAAAAAAACCGTCAGATGTCGCAGTAAAAGAGTAACTATCCACTACATCTGTAGCACTTACAGTTTTTGAGTAGCAGTTATAAAAAACAAATAATCCTATTTTTCCACCCCACATTTGAATGATTTGAGGTCTTGGAACTCAAATTTTCCAAAAATGGTAAAACACGTATGTTTTTATTTTTTAAGAATAATCTAGAGACCAAATTTCAAAACTTTCTCATTTTTGGTTTTTGAGATATGCGTTGTTTTATAAAAAAAAAGTTTGTTCTCTTGTATCATTACCTCAGGAGCAAGATTTTTAAAAATCCTTTCTTAGTGGTGCTTACACTATAAAAATAATAGAAGTTCTAAATTTCACGCTCCAAATTTTGTTTTGTTTTAAGCGATTAATAAATGATTTAAAATATATATATATATATATATATATATATATATATATATATATATATATATATATATATATATATATATATATATATATATATATATATATATATATATATATATATATATATATATATATATATATATATATATATATATATATATATATATATATATATATATATATATATATATATATATATATATATATATATATATATATATATATATTAGGGATGTCACGGGTACCCGACCCGAACCCGAAGTTCGGTACTACCCGGTTTTTTTATACCCGAACCCGAACCCGAAAATGTGACAAATAAATACCCGAACCCGAAAATTTGAAAAATTGAAACCCGAACCCGAACTATTACAAATTTGAAACCCGAACCCAAACTTTTACAAAATTAAAACCCGAACCTGAACCCGAAATTTTCAAAAATTAAAACCCGAACTTCAACTTGAATGCTTGATTAAATTACAAGGTGGACACAAAGTTTTTAAGTTTTTGTAAAATAATTTTTGCGTAACATAGCTATGTCTCAACGATCTATAATTTGAATGTATTTTGATATATCCATTTATTATATAGAATAATTAAAACGCGAACTATACAAATCTTGTAAAATCACTTTTGTTTACCTAATATATTTCGCACATAAGCCACTCTATTGGTACCTGTATGAGCTAGACCACTAAGTCGCCAGATTAACCGGCGGGGCCGATTTTGCGAAAGTACTAATCCGTGAATTTAAATTTTGCAATTTCTTTCATAATAGCTTATCTAGAAGCCCAAGATTACTTTTATATAACAAGAACTCCATGTTATCAGAATTGCCTTTAGCCTTTTCCAAATTTAAACTCCAACCAAGACTAAACAACATAAATATGTACTGTAGTTCTTATGTTGTTTATTATTGTAATGAATAAATGAATGAATGAATGAATGAATAAATGTTAGACAATATTTAAAGTGGCGTAAATCCATGTTAATGAGCCCCAAGGCCACCGAACAGGTGTTATTTGAGGACCTTTCTGAAGTCTTCAGTGGTGTAAGTGGATGTAACGTCTGGTGGGAGTTGGTTCCAGATTCTTGGCCCAGCAGCCTCAAATGACCTATCACCAGCACTCTTGAGACGCCCAGCCGGAGCGAAGAGAAGCGACGACGAAGAGGATCGAAGTCGTTTTCGACATGGCATGTCATGTAGGCGTTGGAGTGATGAGGCAAGATACTGTGGGACCATCTCTCTGAGGCACTTGAAAATGATTTTATTTGTTTTTAATTTTTGTGCACTGTATGGTTTTAAATTTTTATGCTAATAATGAAATACTCGAGAAAACAAGTTTTTTAAAGTATTAGTATTTGCTATTTGCTATTTGAGTATTGATATTGGTATGGTCAATACTTTATCAAGTGCCTATTGGGATTGGTATTGACAATACAATTTCTGGCTATTGTTAACAACCCGTTAAACTCTGCAATATCGGATTGTGACCAATTGAGCTATCATCTAATTATCACCTATTAAATAACAAATCGTCTATACAAAATAATTAAAAAAAACTGTTTCTTAATTATTTCCTGTTTTAACCAAAACACACAAAACACAATTACGTAGGCAATTATCTTAAGTTTTGAAATTTTATTATTAAGCATATCGAAACTAAAAAAACAGATGCGACGAAATTGCAATTACCACAAAAATAATTTAATTGCATTGTAATTATAAATCAATTTTTGATTAAAGCACTTCAACTGATTACTTTTTTTTTGAAAAGTTGTTAACAATTGATTTGCCATTAACGTTTCAAGCAAACGAAGCGGCGGGGAAAACGATATAGACAACTGAGAGAGAGAGAGAGAGCAGAAAATTTGATCCAGTTAGTTAAATCGGTCTTAAATTTGAAAATGAAGTCGGTTGCTGTTGTTTGTTTTATTCTTTCAGCGCTTATTGCTGCCACATCAGCTCAACTTACTGGTGGTCGAACTAATGTTGCAATCACTGATGACATCGTGCGTATTGCTGAAGAAGCTACGAGACAGAACGACAGAAACTGTAGATTGATAAGTGTTGTATCAGCTGAAAAACAGGTAAATAAAAAACTTGCGATTGTTTTTTGTCAGTTCAAATGATTTTATCATAGCACAACAATTTTGGTAGGATATATTTTTTTAAATATTTTTATTTGTATTAAAAAATTACACTTATTAGGGTTTCTCAGTAAATAATTGTACACAATTTTATGCAAATATGCCTTAGCGCAAATTCTCAAACTACTGTTTTTTGTAAACTTTTAACTAATGCGCATGATTGATAGGTGTAGGAGTATTTTTCATTAATTGATTTGTGTTTCAAACTATATGTGCGCTGACCCCTATAGTTTCAAATTAAAAATGATTCGCCCGATTAATTGCCAACGAAACTCAGTAAAAAGTTTTTGATTCTAAAAATATTGTTTCCTTGTAGAAGTTATCGAATAAAAACAACGTAACGTCTACTGAAACTTTGTTTATAATAAACTAGCGGGGTACCCGGAGTTGCCCGGGGTTTTTGCAAAACTGGCATGCATATAATATTTTTTAAACGATTTTTGATCAATTGAACAGGTTGTTGAAGGAACGAATTATTGGTTAGGAGTCAGACTTCGTTGTCGCAACTGCAAAGGCGGGGAGATTAAATGTTTTCTCCAGGTGATTGTGTACCACCACATGTTAAAACTTTTCAAATTAATGATGTTCACAAAGTAATGAGGTTATTCAATTATATGTTCAATTAATAAAACAATTGTTTTATTTTTGTTTTATTTAGGAAATCAGGTGCACTTTCGTGGTTTTCGTATCGCAATATGGACCAATCACACTGAACGATGCAACCGGGTGCGTAGCTTAAATGGCTTTTTCATCAGGACAAAAACTTACTTCATGAACTTTTGAACTATTTTGATGCAAATGAAGTTTTAAAATAAAGCATAAAAAACGTTAGACCTTTTGAGTTAAAGTTTATACGATGTAGAGTCCCTGTAGGCCTATACTTTGAATTACCTTATTTGGAGAACAATTGCAAGATGGTTGAGTTTCAAATAAAAATTTTATTTTAAAACTATCTTCTCATTAACATTAAAGAAATAAATAAAAGCTACTTACCTTTCTGATTTCTTCAGCTGATGACACGTCTTTTTAAATAACTTACGAAACATGTTCTTTTTTAAATAGAGAAAAAGCTTAGAGAACGAAAACTGAAGAAAAAGAAAGTAAATTTCCTATGACTACCAAAAAGAAACTACATAGCTATGAAACGAGCTTCAAATTTGCTGACGTCATGTCAACAAAACAACAATGGCTGAGAATGGTTCAATCTAAAAAAAAACAAAACAAGAGGCAATAACTTGAGTCAAAGTCGATCTAATTCTACTTTTCTGTTTGCATTTTTCAAGCCAGGCCCCGGATTTTTCTGTCTATAAAAAAGCCCGACCGGGCTTAAAAAATCCGTGTAGTATTAAAGTACTGCACGGGCCGGACGAGGCTGTGACTTTAGTTTAGGGTCTTCAGACGAGTCGGGCCAAACCTTTAAGTCAAGGTGGGCCAGCTTGAGATTTTTCGCCAAGTATATAGAAATTTTAGGGCTGTAAAATTAGGCCGGGCCCATATTAGATGAGCTGGGTCGGACTTGGAATGTTGGCTTATGAAACGCGCCGGGCCAAGTTGTGGATGGGCCGGACCGTAAAAATCGACCCGTGCATTACTATAGATGCACGGTTCAAATTCTCTAATTTGAACGGCTAGTTGATTATATTTTATTTTATCGGTTGGGCAAAATCGTGTTTAATGATCAACAATTTAAATAATTTGTTGCTCTTTTTGTAAAATAAGTTCAGAGTCATGTTTTGTTCTCAAACCAGGTGCAAACTAATTACAAAACGTTTCAATTCCATGTCATTGTTGTTGATGTCATTCACATGTACATCGGCACAATGAGTAGTTCAGCTTTTTGGCAAATTTTCCGAGATTTTCATTTCATAAAAAGAAAAAAAATTGAAATAACTTTAACTCTATTGAAGTCTTATTATAAAGATGTAAAACAGAAAAAGTTAGGCTAAATCACGATGGGCGTAAAGGAAAGCTCTGTGGCGCAGTTCGCTGCCAATAAGTTTGCCTCAGTTGATGGGGCGGCATTGTTTTTTTCATAATCATCAAGTTATTTCCGGTGATATTGCAGATGTCGAGCGCAGCTAATACATTTGTTTTCCTAGTATGATTATGATTATGAATCCGAGTAATTTGATTAAAGTGGCGCATGTTCTTCAAAAGAACTTCAACACCACTGTAGCCGATAGGGAAAATATTTAGCGAACAGAAAGGTCTTTCGTGTTGTGTGGAAACTGGTTGAACTGGATATAGAAGTGATGTGATAAGGAAGTTTGTTCCACATTTCAGAATGCCAATCCTCAAACCGAATGACGCTTCGAGGCGTTTCAGTAACATGTCGTGGTCAACGGTGTCGAAGGCCGCAGATAGGTCAAGCAGCGACAATTCGACATAGTATCAAACTGAATCTTTACAGAAATTGGGATACTAATATCTCATAGCTTTTTTATCTGCTTGTAAAAGCAGAAAATTAGGTATAAATTGACAGTACTCGAAAAAACAAAAACGTCGGGCACCATCTATAACCACAAGATTGAGGAAATAACTTGCATATGCGACAAAGAAACAATTAAATTCATTTGTTGAAGCCTTTTTTACACACTCTTTCCTACTTTTTTCAGGACGCAGCATGGAGAGAGAGGGGAAGACGGGGATCATCCCTGAAACTTGCACTTTTTCGAAGGCCTGGGTCTGAAGAGATTCTAAAAATTTTCAAAGAAAAAAGTTGAAAAGTTTTTTTAACGATTTCCCCCGGTAATCAACTATTTTTTAAAAACTAAAAAGAATTTGAAAAATATTCTTAAAGGTTTTTAATGGGGCCAGGATTATTTTTCCCGGGACCCATGTTTTTCCTCTGCAGCCCTTTGATATTAGATTCACTATCACATGTCTTGCCCTGACAACCTCAGATAATCGAGTCCCATTCCACTACAAGCTTCAAAAATGAAAAGTTATATTGAAACGTAAAGCAATTTATATTGCAACGTAAAGCAATTTATATTGAAACGTAAAGCAATTTATAATGCAACGTAAAGCAATTTATATTGCAACGTAGAGCAATTTATATTGCAACGTAAAGCAATTTATATTGCAATGAAAAACAATTGTTTCTGTGTGTGTCTGTGTGTGCGCGTGTATATGTGTATTTGTGTTTGTCTAACATTCTGTTCGTAAAAATGCAAAGAAGAAATTCCAATTTATTTTTGTTTCATAGCATTACATTGTTTTTTCAATCGTCTCCATCTTGGATAACAATGTTCTTCTGATCGACGTTGTATTCTTCTGAATGAAAATTAAAACAAATAAAATAAAACGTTATGCGTTATGATGTTGTCGCACTGCATTTTTTTGATATTACCTACCATACTACCATACCTACCATAAACTATCTTTACCAACATAAAAATTTTAGCCAGGGTCGCCGAGGGAGGGGGTGAAAGCCGGAGATAATTTAATTTAAGTCTTTGTAAGTGGTGCTTATACACTTTAAATTTTCCAGCGAACTCTTCGGTGAGCATTCCTTTACAAAAAAGTGAATTAATACCAATGAAAGATGGTTTTGATGCTGCAGCAGGACCAGGAGAAAGAAATTATAAGAAGAAAAACAAGAAACGTGATGGCAATGCTATAAACTATATAGTCTTTGACTTCTACATTCAGGGCTCCAGATTCAAATCCAATTGACCATACCTAAAAATTAATTATTAACCGCTTAAACCAGTACGCTTGTCCCAGAACGAATCAGCTCATACACCAAGTATTTTCAAGTTTACACCCATTGTCTATTTAAAGTGCCACAGCTACATTGATGATGATTCGACAAAGTTTTGTGTACGGACAGATATGAAGAAGTACGAGTACATAAGAGAATAATGCCGAAAACGTTTCTTTGTCAAGAGGACAAAATACTCCGCCATGTCGTGACAGCAACTTTCAGTTTTCAACTCAATGTCGTTTTAGCGTGCAACTTTTCAGACTACTTTTTTTTATACACTTTTGCACACCTATTGATCTACGCCAATCGCGGCTATATTTCTTAACAACTCTATCTTCACCGACACAATACAGTAGGGTGTGTACAAATTTTATAACACCTGACCGATCCAATCAGATTTCATACCACTTCTATCGATTTTGATCGGCGTCAAATGCTTTTTTTTCTTTTTAAATAAGGCTACATAATTATATAATGATCAAATAACAACTAAGCTGTTCTGTCTCCTTGAATCAACCCAAAAATCAACAGGTAAATCTCCACACACACACACACATGTTTATCGCGTGTACGCCTTTTGAAGATTAATTTGAAGATTAATTATTTTCAACTGTCAAAAACCATTGCTAGACAGCTTGTTTAGCTATTTGTGTGTGCGTTTGCATGTCTGGCTACAATGTTCCTTATTGAAGAAAAAAGGATTGGCTTGTGATTAAATATTTTAAATGTCGAAAACCTTCGCTAGACAAGCTTGTTTAGTTATGTTTGCTTTAGGATGAGCACTTTGTTAAACCACATAAGTCAGAGTTCCAGACACGGTGAGTGAGTGAAGGAGTGAGGCTGGGACATTATATAAGTAGATGAACATGGTGTTAAGCATTTGTCTAAATTGACTAAGTCAGAACAAAACTTTTAAACAATGTTAAGCACCCATCGCATTGTAAAACTAGGAATTTAAGTTTTTAAATGAAATATTAAAATGTAAATTTTAAATGAAATTTAACTTACTATTGAGCCATTCTTTAATAGATTTAGTATCATCTCCTTTTGTTCTTAAGCAATTTATCTTACAATATTTCACTACAGAACAAGGACGACTGAATCTTTCTAAAAATTTCTTACAAAACTCTTCCAAGTTGAACCCAAAATACTCCAAATTTCGTACAGTGACGCACTGCAAAAAAAAATATAAAAAAATTGAAATATGCTCATACTTTATTTTAAGATTCGCAATAAATGTTTACTTTTTTGTTTGCTTTTTTTCTCGTCATTTTATTCTTTTTGTTATATTCTATAATGATTTTTCTTGGCGTTCCTTCGTATTTCCTTATCGGTCGATTGGGAAAAGTGACCGTATGATATAGAGTCATCTTACTCAGAACAGTTTTATTCAAATCGATCCAGGCTACTTTTCCTTCACTTATGTGTTGGCTATCCTGTTCCGAGTCGAAGAGACGGAGAAGCAAATCGTCAAGACGAACCATCCTATAAAATATTGTTTATTTCAATAGATATCTTAGCCGGTGTCATTCTGCACTTTTGAGAACATATGCAGTTGGCTCCTATGTAAAAACAATTTGTAAGATTTGCTGTGAAATTTAGAGAAAGTTATTATTATCATATGATAAAAAGTTTTCAGACATACTGAAAACAGTATTATTGGTGAGCATAAAAAACAAAAAAAATCAGTTTTTCTAGATTTTTATGAGAAAAAGTATTTTTACTAAAAGTGTAGAGTTTTTCAACTACTATATAATAACAAAATACATTTAATTTAAACTGTTAAAACCTAAAACAGTTACTTTTCATCTTTCAGATTATTTCTCCCAACATAAGAGGCAACGGTGTCTCTGATGGTTTTTTCCGAAAGGCCAGTGCCGACTGTATATTTCCTGGAAATTTGCATTTTTATATTTTACACTTTTGCCTTATTTATTTGGTATTTAAATTTTGTACAATAGTTATTTTCATAAGTAAAACATGTAACCAAAAGAAAACCCTTATTTTTTCTTTATCGAATCATCAGTTAAACCGAGCAGTTATCTTATATGGCAGTGCGAAATGATAAAGTGAAATAGAATTTAAATAAATCAATGTTTAAAGTCTATAAACAAATTTCAATCAACTTCAATACAAATTGAGTCACCATAATTTGGGAGCCCCTTAAAGCGTGACCGGGGAGTTTGGGGTAAGGTGGTAACCACGGCACTATTTATCCCAGTGACCTAAAACATTCTATTTTGTTTTCACAGTAAAATGCAGTCTTATATTAAGCTAAAAACAAATAAACCAATTTTAAGCCAATTTTTTGTGAGGTATAAAAAATAAATCCACATCTATGTATATAAAAACGATTGTCTGTAAGTAT
Source organism: Erpobdella octoculata (assembly GCA_963978895.1). Taxonomy (NCBI): domain Eukaryota; kingdom Metazoa; phylum Annelida; class Clitellata; order Hirudinida; family Erpobdellidae; genus Erpobdella; species Erpobdella octoculata. The sequence continues at coordinate 3,153,305 of OZ022241.1, read as the reverse complement.
GTATGTATGTATGTTCTTTATGCATTGCTACACCATTCATCCGATCGTAATGAAATTTTCACACAACCTTGAGTGTCAATGGGAGACAATTATAGTGAAGACAATTAAAATCGGTCACAAAATGAGCGGAGCGGAAGCGGGAGAGCGAGCGGAACGAGAATTAAAAAATGAGCGGAAATGAGAACGGGAGGAAAGCAAGCGGGAACGGAAAAACAACTGAATGCGAAAGAGAGAACGAGATAGTGAAAGCGACCGATAACAGGAAAGCAAAAGAGAGCGGGAAAGCGACCAGGAGCAGAAAAGCGTCCGGGATCGGGAAAGCGACCGGGATCGGGAAAACGACAGGGAGCGGGAAAACGACCGGGAGCTGGAAAGCGACCGGGAACGGTAGATCAAGCCGGAACGAGAAAGCGACACGGAGCACGAGAGCAGCGGGGAAGGAAACGGGAGCGAGAAAGAAAAACGATTGAAAATCCTCTAAAAACCCCGGGCAACGCCGGGTACCCCGCTAACAGAGGCGTGGATTGGGGAGGGCTGAGGGGGGCCATGGCCCCCCTCAAGATTTTTCCACTAAATAGAAAAAATATCATTTCTAGCTAATCCATGAATGAGTATTTAGATTAGTTGAAAAAAACAGTATTTATCATACTTTTTGAATTATATAACTTATAATCTACTGCTAATATTTTTCAATCTATTAATGCTTAGTTTCTCGCACCTCTTACTTTTCTCATGTCTTCTCTGGCTTCCACTTATATATAGGATGATTTTTAAAATTTGCTTACTAATGTTTAAAATAAAAAATTGCTTTTCTCCACTCTTCTTTTCTGTTAAGCATTCTTTTGCTAAAAGCTCTTTTTCCTACTCTGGTCCCTTTCTCTGAAACTCTCTTCATACTTCAATTACTAAATCTACTTTTCTCACTGTTTTCCGTCGGGCTTAAAACTTATCTGTTTAATAAGTTCGTGTCCGAGCGCTATTGAACGCCATGGAAATAGCACTATAGAAATTTAATGGCTTTCGGTCCATCCGATCGAAATCGTATGAAATTTAGACTTGTGTATCTGTTCTAGCTTGAAGAACTATTACCATATTTTTATTCTACCCGGTTGCTTGAGCCCTCTCACCAAGATTTTTCTAATTCATTTAAATTATTTTTATTAGCTCACACAAGATTGAGTATTTAGATTAGTGTTGATGAAAGCAATATTTATCATACTTGTTGATTAATATCCATTGATTCAATGGACAATTTTGTAAAAATGGAAGAACGTCGATACCCTTTGTTACACTCATAATTTAAACGCTTTTTGTCTGCATTCAATATCAAATAAAAGTTAACTTTTTAAACTGTTTTTTTAACTAATAGGATGATTTACATGAACATACAACATACAAATATATATTGGGATGGTCATTTTTTTTGAAGATTCTCTGGGTTTGAGTTAAAAAATCTTCGCCCCCCTCAACATTTTGCTGAATCCACGCCTCTGCCCGCTAAATAAAAAAAACATTTACTTACCCTTCCTTTTTTTCAAAATAGTTTAGAAGAGGTAAAACAGCGTTCATGACCTTGTAGAGAACCTCGAACTTAGGGTTGTGGTCATTTCTCGGTTCATTTTCCTTCTTCACTTCCAAACTCCATTTTGGAATTTTGAAGTTTTGTAAACTTGTAGAAAACAAGTGCAATTATTAAGAATAGCAACCAGTACTTATAATATTAAAAACTAAACTAAAAGATAAAATAAACAAAACAATATTTAACAGAAATAGAAAGAAATAAAAAAAAATCATAGAGGAATTTAATAAAATAATTGGAAATACTTATGGTGATAAAAAATATTAAGTATTTGACCTCTCGTGATCGAAGTCAATGACAGTTATGACTTCGGCACTCTGAGAGTACCGTCGGCCTTTTAATCTCCTTCTTTTTGTATGTTCTTTTTTAACCACAATCATTTTATCTGCAGCGTAAACTCTTAACAAATTGGACAGCTGCTTATACTTCGATTTCGTTATTTTCAGCTCACGTCCATCAGGACTGAAATTAGATTCAAGATTGTCAAATAATAATGTCTGCTTAAAAAAAGAGAAAATTGTGTAAAAAGCTACATACCAACGTGGCATGACGTGATACTTGTAAAAATTCCCAGTATCGATTGGAAGGTTTAAGCTTTTCCCGTCTTTTTTTAGAGCATATAAAAAACACTGCTGTAACAATTCGTCCATTGATTCTACAATATCAGTAATGTTTCTTGTATTGTCTACATAAATTTTTTTTTCTTGCTTTTTCAATATTCTTTAACAATTTAATTTACTTAAACAGATATTCAATTCAGGATTACTTCACAAATTATATTTTGTGCTGTAAATTACGTCTAACAGCAAAACCAATGAGTCAGTCATGGTTTTCTCAATGTCCAAGCCAAAACAATTTCAACCCCGAAAGACTACGTTACATTGCTGTGAGGCTTGAACCACCCATATATATATATATATATATATATATATATATATATATATATATATATATATATATATATATATATATATATATATATATATATATATATATATATATATATATATATATATATATATATATATATATATATATATATATAATGTATCTATATATATATAAGAACATGTCCTGACTGACTGACAGATGACTGACTGATAATCAACGCCGAGCTCCGATGAGGCATCCTAGGAACGTGAAATTTGGAATTTATATTACTTTTATAGCGTAAACATCCGCTAAGAAAGGATTTTTGAAAATTTTGCTCCTGAGGGGAAAAAACTGGAAAACAAACTTTTTTCTAAACATTTTTTCTAAAAATTGTTTCTGAAATTTGGTATATAGATTCTTTTTGAAAAATAAAAAGATACATGTTTCACCATTTTTTGAAAATTTGGTTTCCCGGACCTCAAATGTGGGTTGGAAAATTGGGTTATTTGGTTTTTAAAGAAGCTTCTACTCAAAAACTGTTAATGCTACAGGAGTAAAAATTAGTATTTAGTTTCTACTCCAAAAATAATGAAATACGTGTTTTAGCATTTTTTGAAAATTTGGTTTCCAGGACTTCAAATGTTGGGTGGAAAATAGGGCTATTTGTCTTTTATAGTAACTGCTACTCAAAAACAGTAAATACCACAGATGTAAAAATTATGATTTAGTTTCTTTTCTAAAAATAAAGATATACGTGTTTCACCATTTTTCACAAATTTGGTTTCCCGGACCTCAAATGTGGGTTGGAAAATTGGGTTATTTGGTTTTTAAAGTACTTTCTACTCAAAAACTGTTAATGTACAGGAGTAAAAATTAGTATTTAGTTTCTACTTCAAAAATAATGAAATACGTGTTTTAGCATTTTTTGAAAATTTGGTTTCCAGGACTTCAAATGTGGGGTGGAAAATAGGGTTATTTGTTTTTTAAAGTAACTGCTACTCAAAAACTGTAAATACCACAGATGTAAAAATTAGTATTTAGTTTCTATTCTAAAAATAAAGATATACGTGTTTCACCATTTTTTTTACAAATTTGGTTATAGGACCTTAAATGTGGGGTGGACAATAGGATTACTTGGTTTTTAAAGTTGCTGCTACTCAAAAACAGTGAATGCTACAAAAGTAAAAATTAGTATTTAGTTTCTACTCTAAAAATAATGATATACGTGTTTCACCATTTTTTGAAATTTTGGTTTTCAGGACCTCAAATGTGGGGTGGAAAAAAGGTTTCTTTGGTTTTTAAAGTAACTGCTACTCAAAAACTGTGAATGCTACAGATGTCAAAATTAGTATTTAGTATATACTCAAAAAATAATGATATAAGTGTTTCAACATTTTTTAAAAATTTGGTTTCCAGGACCTCAAATGTGGGGTGGAAATAAGGGTTATTTGATTTCAAAATAACTGCTACTCAAAAACTGTAAGTGCTACAAATGTAAAAATTAGTATTTTGAAGTTTTGTGCCGGTTAAAAGTAGCTAAGTCCAGTTTATCACCGGCCGGGTCAAGCCTTTATTTTAGAGTCTTCACACGGGCCAGGCCAAACCTTAAATCAAGGTGGGACGGGCCGAGATTTTTCACCAAGTATATAGATGTTTTAGTGATTTTAGGGTTTTATTTGGGCCGGGCTAAACCTGAAGTCAAGGTGGGACGGGCCGAAGTTTTTCATCAAGTATATAGAACTTCTAGGCCTGTAAAAAGGGGCCGGGTCTAATTCAGACGGGCTGTGCCGGGCCAGGAGTTTGGGTTTTTAAAACGGGCTGGGCTAAGTTGTCGACGGGCCTAGCCGAGACCTAAACAATTGATCTCTACTATGGATGCACTGTTCAAACTCTCTAATTTCATGCGAGCGAAGCCGCTACGGGCACTGCTAGTTCTATATATATATGGAACCACCACGGTTAACAAAGCAATAAAAACAGTAATGGAGGCAGATCTGATAAATCCTGACAAAAAGGTTGGCGCAAATCTTATAAATCTGAGCATTTGACGTATAGTTCAGCTCCCAAAAACATTTTGCCTAAGCCTCAAGTGACCACCAAGTGTCCCCAAATGGTAAAACCAATTTTTTCTAAATTTAAAATGTTAATGACATTTGTAAAACCTGGAATATCAAAATCTTTATTTTCATCTTTACACTCAGCATCATTACATTCTGGACGAACTTCAGAAAGTTGAATTGCCTTGATGCCTTCGTTCCTTAATTAAACGAGTGAATAAAAAAAATTTGAAATCATATTTTCAAAAAAAAAAGATTAAATAAAGTGTTTTCATTTATTTTATGGATATGCCAAAAATTAGTGGTGGCGGTAAAGCGTTCGCCTGTCGCCTTGTAGGTCGGCGGTTCGAATCTCACTGGCGTCACCATCGTAGTTCCCTTAAGCAAGGATTTTACATGCATTGCTCAGGTTGAGTGTCTGGCGCGGTTAACTCACTCCTTTCACTAACCTTTCAAAAACGTTTCAGACTAGCTAGTTTTAAAGCTAAGCAGAAAAAAGAAGTTAATTTGAGATGCAAATGGCTAAAATCACAATAGTGACGATGAAGTGGTTATTGTGGATGTGATGGTCATGACCATAAAAATCATGCACAATGCATTTCATCTAAATTTCAGTCTGTGCATACCCATGACCCTGTACTTGATCTTCAAATTATGTTGGTCCTCTCAGTTGTGTTGAATTATTTATGTGTAGCTTTGAGCTAGTGCTCACTCCAGAGGCCTCAGGGCAGTGGCGTAGCGAGGGTATTTGGCGCCCGGGAGAAAAATGCGCCCCCATCTTCCACTCTCCGCCCAATTGAACGACCAAAACCGAGAGAACAGATGGCGCTCAAGCCAAATCCGGGGCTCGCTGAGCCTCTTTCTCAAGAAAGTTTTGGAGATCACTTTTGTGAAATAGTGCAAAAATAGAATTTGTTCATTTTACATGTTTTACATGTTCAAATATGACTAGAATTTGATAAAATTGTTGTCCCTCATTTTCCTTTTTGGTGCCTCCAAAGCCTTGCGCCCCTTTGCCCTCCCCCCGTCGCTACGTCACTGCCTCAGGAAAGGGAATTACCTCCCTCCAAAAAATTTCAAATTTCCGTCTAAAAATTTGAAGTTATTCCAAAACCATTTTCAGGAAAAAGTGTTTGTGAACAAGTGAACCGTAAAAACTTTGTTTTTTTTAAATCTTTCATAAATCTTTTTAAATTTTTAAATTTTATTTTATATTTTTTGAGCGTGAATATCTCTACACTTATCTATGATGAAAAACAAGCCTGAACTTAACAGAGACAAAGTGAAACCCTTCTTAATCATTCTTAAATTTTGATAACTTTTACAGCAACAATGATTACTATAAAAAAACCTGGAAAAAATAACAATTAAAACAAACCAAAGTTTGTCATATCGAGTATGAAGCGTGATAACCAGTTTTCCCCGATTGTCGCTACTGTCTCTGACCTGCTGACTACTCATGTTGGTTATTCCAACTGCAACTGGATGCCTGAATTGAAGTATTCAGATCTACAGGGTGGGCCAAAAAAAAGTGAGACGGTTTCATACAATCAAATATAATTATCTCAAATTTAGAAAAAGTATTTCCAAATAAAGTATTACAATATTGCATTGCTAGCGGAAATACATCTGTTTGGAAATTTTCAAGTCAACTGCACTTGCAAAAGTGGTCGAAAATTTGATTACAAAACAGGGATCCGTCTCACTTTGTTTGCCCCACCCTGTATATGTGTAAAAACCACAATGAGGAGAAGACGTTTTAATCTAAATTTTAACTAATTCAATTGTGGAATTGTTGAAAAAGTAAAGATAGATCAATAATTCCTCGTGTATTAAGTAAAGTTTTGAAAGAGTATAATTATATCTTGAAAACACATAAATAGACCAAAGAGATAGACAACTACTTACGGATTTCCAGTAATTCTTATGCTACAAGCACAGTTTGATTCAAACGATGGTAGATTCTCTTTATCCAAAATTGTTCCAGGAAGCATAAGTCCTGCCCCGCCAACAAGTTTCTCAAAAACATCCTCGTGTGTTTCAAAAGATAGGAGGATGTCTGGATATTTCTCCAGAGCAAAAACTACAAGTTACCGTGTTAATTATTTTTCTGAAATTTTGAATAATCTATCTACATAATTTGCTATGTATGTATGTATGTTAGCAATTTCGCGTAGTTAATAAATTGTATTTTAGTATAATTTTAAAAATTATAAAAATAAAACAAAGCAACTTTTTTATGAAAATCAACTCAAAAGCTCTCAGCAACAATGAACAAACCATAATGAAATGAATTTCGACATAAATGGCTTTAAACTACTGTGCCTGAGCTTAGAAATTTTTTATTTGTGAATCTTACATAAAATCATTCGATATGAATATAATGTATCACAAAGTAACCAGCCTGTTGGATAGATTTTGCCATCAACATCAAAGAAAGAAGGAATCTCATTAATGTAGTAAATGTAGACATGTTTTCCTGAAGAAGTGTCTTTTTTATTAACAACTATTTTATTTCTGCTTAATTCACCAATCAAACCGTCTGTTTTTCCAGGATAGAAGTTGATGGATTTAATGAATTTCTCCCTAAAATTATAATAATGATAAACACCAGTGGCACATTATGATATGGGCGGACCGAGAGAATAGAAGGGCGTGTGTTTCCTGGAGTAATCTGTAAGGGGTGCCAAAAAAAGTAAGTTCAGTAGGTAGAGAAAAACAAAAAATAGAAAAGGAGAGGGAGAGGGAGAGGGAGGGGGAGGGGGAAGAAAAAACAAACAAAATGAAGAAAAGGCAGAGAAAAAAGAAAAACAAAACAAAACAATAAAAAGAAGGAAAAGAGAGAGAAAAAGATAGAATGAAACAATAATAATAATATGAAAAAAAACTTTTTTCCAAGAAACACGTTTTTTTATGTGCGGAAAAAGCACTAAAAGGTATCAATTAATTTTTTCTTTGCTGCTATATTTTATCAACAATCTTTATGACTAAAATTAAACGCGTGAGGCGCTCATCATAATCCATTTCCATCTTAATCCATGGGTTATGATGAGCGACCCAAGCTTTTAATTTTTTGAAAAAAAAGTTTTTTTTTGTATTATTAGTTTTTACTTTTTAGTCTTAAGCAATGATAGACAGATCGCCGCAATGTAGACGTAAATCCACAGCCTGATTATTGAATGCTCTGGCGTATTTTAGTTAATTATAGTTTAAAGTTAATTGCGTAATAAAATTCAAATTTAGTTTACGTAACAACGTTTGAAGGCTTCAAGCAACTTTTAGCCAGTTTTAGCAAATCTATTTTACGTTTTGAAGGGCTAAAAGAAGTTAGGAAAAAATGGAAAAGAGAAAATGAGGACGAACGCGAACGGGAACGAAAGAGCAGCGGGAACGGGAAAGCGACCGGAGACAGAAAAGCGACCGGGAACGGGAGAGCAAGTGTGAACGGGAACGGGAAAGCAAGCGTGAACGAGAATGGGAGAGCAAGCGTGAACGGGAACGGGAGAGCGACCGGGAGCGGGAAAGCAAGCGGGGAAGGAAACGGGGGCGAAAGAGACAAACACTATAAAAACCTCTAAAAACTCCGGGCAGCGCCGGGTACCCCCCTAGTCTATATATAAATGACTGTTTGTCTGCATGTATGTATGTTCTTTATGTATTGCTACACCATTCATACGATCGTGAATCGTGATATAATTTTCACACAACCTTGAGATTCAATAGAGGAAGGTTTTTGAAAAAAATTGAGATTGGTCACAAAATGAACGGGAACGGAAGAGCGAGCGGAAACGAGAACGGGAGAGCCAGCGGGAACGAGAACTAGAGAATGAGCGGGAACAGGAACGGGAGAACAAACGTGAACGGAAAAGCGACCGGGAGTAGGAATGCGAGTGTGAGCGAGAAAGCGACCGAGAACGGGAGAGCGACTGGGAACGGGAGATCAAGCGAGAGCAGAAAAGCGACCGGGAACGAGAGAGCAACCGGGAACGGGAGAGCAAGTGGGAAGGAAACCGGAGCTAGGGAAAAAACGATAGAAAACCCTCTTAAAACACCGGGAAACGCCAGGTGTTACAATATGTGGTTTATATTGTATGCACGCTGTTGTAATATATCTAGGCTGTGGTGGGTCTTTGCTTGCTGTTGTTGCTGACGTGGAGTTTGACCGAGTGAACGTATGGTTTTTAATAAATGACGTTTATATCCTTATTCTGTTTTACGCTAGTTTAAAGTATATACCAGTATTGAAACATGGTGGCAGCGGTCTGAACTAACGCTTATAACAAGGATTACTCGGATTTCGGTGAAGTTTAACTGAGTCGTGCTGAGCGATATTACCGTATCAACTATCTCGTTACATTTTTTATCTGAAATGGCCGACCACAATATTGCAGCAGTACAGCCAATGTTTTTACCTGGAATATCTCCGCCATCAGCGTTAGCGTTGGAACCTGCGGAATTAAGATCGGAGAACTGGGGGTTGTTCAAGCAGCAGTGGAAAAACTTCCAGATCGTCGCACGTCTTGACTCGGCGGACAATCGCTATGTCCTCTTCAATCCCAAGAATCACATGAAACATCCTGTAGATTTCATCGTCGTGAAAGAAAACCTGATGCCAGTACTAGGTGCCAAAGACAGCCAGCGGATGGGGTTGCTGACAATCCACAGTGAAAATTTCAAGCGTGTATCTGCTGTGAATAGCACGGTCGATGTGATAGATCATTACAAAGACGTGTTTGTTGATGAGCTAGGATCGCTACCAGGCTCAGTGCACTTGGAGGTAGACCCGAGCGTCAGTCCACATGTCGCGGCGGCACGCAGGATTCCTGTATCAATACAAGGACGTGTCAAAGCTGAACTAGATTTACTCGTTAAGAGAGGGGTGTTGAGTCCAGTTGATCGACCTACCGAATGGGTAAGCAACATGGTAGTCACAATGAAGAAATCAGGTGAACTGAGGATTTGTTTAGACCCAAAGCCATTAAATGTTGCATTGAAGCGTGAACATTTCCAGTTACCGATTCTCGATGACGTGTTACCTGAGCTGACGAAGGCAAAAGTGTTCAGTAGTGCAGACTTGCGAAATGGATACCATCACGTGTTACTTGATGAGGAGTCGAGTTTGTTGACAACGTTCGCATCGCCGTACGGAAGGTATCGTTATTTACGCTTGCCATTTGGGCCATGTGTCTCCAGCGAGATATTTCAAAAGAAAGTTTTGGCAGCTGTCGGAGATTTGCCTGGTGTTATCTGTATTGCAGATGATTTGATCGTGTATGGTGTCGGAGATACGAATGCCGAAGCTCTGAAAGATCACGATCAGAAATTAGTGAGATTGCTTGAGAGATGTCGTCAGGTAGGCATCCGGTTGAACGCTAAAAAACTGAAGCTAAGACAGAGCTCCATCGTATTTCTGGGACACGTGGTGTCAAGTGAGGGCTTAAAGCCAGACCCTGCGAAGGTCGAAGCTGTCAATAAACTGCCAGTGCCAACCAGCGTCGAGGAAGTACAGCGAGTGAATGGATTCGTCAACTATCTCGCCAAATTTTTGCCACGTTTGAGTGACGTCATGGAGCCGCTGCGGAAGCTAACCAGAGCCGATGCAGAATGGTCATGGGGTCAAGAGCAAGATGATGCATTTCAAGAAATCAAGAACCTCGTGGCGACGGCTCCGATACTGCGTTATTATGATCCGAAAAAAGAACTGACAATTCAGTGTGATGCCAGTGAAAGAGGTTTGGGAGCAGCGTTACTTCAGGAAGGACAACCCATCGCATATGCCAGTCGCGCCTTGACAGATACCGAGACGCGGTACGCTCAGATAGAAAAAGAAGCGCTGGCAATCGTATACAGTGTGGAAAAATTCAACCAGTACACGTATGGTCGGAAAGTCACGATTTTGTCAGATCACAAACCTCTGGAGAGCATCGTAAAAAAACCACTATGCAAAGCACCAAGACGTCTGCAAGGAATGCTATTACGCTTACAACGCTACGAAATATCCATCAGATACACACAAGGAAAGTCTATGTATCTAGCTGATACACTTTCACGTGCATTCCTGCCAGGGACGGCGAAACATTTGAAACTAGAGCAAGTCATGATGACCGGATTTGTCTCAATCTCTGAGGCAAGACTCATCGCATTGCGTCTGGCAACAGAGACTGATGAGTCACTGCAGGCACTGAAGGAAACAGTGATGCGAGGATGGCCTGCAGATAAAACAAAGTTGGATCAACGAGTGATGCCATATCATTCAGTACGTGATGAAATATCAGTACAAGACGGTCTGCTGTGCCGTGGCGAACGAGTCATAGTGCCGGCATCATTGAGGAGAGGAATGGTCGATAGAACACATTCTTCACATATGGGCATTGAAGCGTGTCTGCGCCGCGCGCGCGAGTGTCTGTATTGGCCTGGAATGAATGCTGATATCACCAAGCATGTGCAGCAGTGTGAAATTTGTTGTAGTCACCAGATCGCACAGCAAAAAGAAACATTGATGCCCCATGAATTAAATGATCGTCCGTGGGCGAAAATCGGAACTGATTTGTTCGCATGCAACGGATATGATTTTCTTGTGACCGTGGATTACTATTCCAACTTCTGGGAAGTTGATAGACTTGAGGATACATCGTCGTCGACTGTCATCCGCAAACTAAAAGCACACTTCGCTCGATACGGCGTCCCGGAGACGGTCGTGAGTGATAATGGACCACAGTACAGTGCGAACGAATTCGCGAAATTCGCTAAAGAGTTTGATTTTGAACACGTGACATCATCACCTGGCCATGCACAAGCAAACGGCAAGGCGGAATCAGCTGTGAAATCCGCGAAGATCACGCTAAAAAAGGCCAAAGAAGCAGGTCGTGATCCATACCTAGCACTGCTCGATGTTCGTAACACTCCACTACAGGGCATTGGCAGCAGTCCAGTTCAGTTACTGATGAGCAGAAGAACGAGATCCACTCTTCCAATGACCAAACAACTTCTTCTACCACAGTCCGTTGACCAAGCACAGGTCAAACTCGGGCAAAAAGCCAACCAGACAAGACAGGAGGAGTACTATAACAAGCATGCCAAAGACCTTCCAGCTCTCAACGAGGGAGATTGTGTGAGAATGAAACCTTTCAACATAGGTGACCATGTATGGAAGAAAGCCGTCGTGAAACAACGTCTAGACGAACGTTCCTATGATGTTCAAACAGCTGATGGAGCGAGATACCGACGTAATCGCGCACATCTCAACAAAACTGTCGAACAGCCAGCAACGGTCCACTTGAACGACGACGACGACGTTCCACCGGCCAACACACAACATGGACATGACACTCCACCGGCAACGGCAATCCATCAAAGCGACGACGACGTTCCGTCAGCCAACACACAACATAATGCAGCCAGTCGAGATGAACGTGACACTCCATCGAACAGTTCTAACATTGAAAAGGTTGTAGCAGCTGACAGACCGTATGTGACACGTTCAGGGCGCAATGTGAAACCGCCGATTCGCTACCAGAACTAACTGTGACACTTTATCGAACAACCTGTTCATGTTTTTTTGTTTTAGTTTTGAAGCGTACTCTCTATTGTTTTAAGCACATCTTTAGTATAGCTGAGAACATTTATAACACTCAATTATTTCATTTTTGTTAGCTCTGTTTAATTAGAAGGAAGGATGTTACAATATGTGGTTTATATTGTATGCACGCTGTTGTAATATATCTAGGCTGTGGTGGGTCTTTGCTTGCTGTTGTTGCTGACGTGGAGTTTGACCGAGTGAACGTATGGTTTTTAATAAATGACGTTTATATCCTTATTCTGTTTTACGCTAGTTTAAAGTATATACCAGTATTGAAACACCAGGTACTCCGCTAGTTTCTTGTATAACACAATAACGAGACAGCAAAAAAAACGATTGTGCTATTATCTTACTTTACCTTATTTGAAGGACAATCGCAAGATGGTCGAGTTTTAGGAAAAGATTTCATTTTAAAACTTCCTTCCTATTTGCATTAAATAAATAAATAAAAGCTACTTACTTTTCTGATTTCTTCAGTTGATGACACGTCTTTCTCTTAAATGGCTTACGAAACATTTTTTTTAAATAGAGAAAAGTTAGAGAGCGAAAACTGAAGAAAAAGAAAGTAATTTTCCTATGACTACCAAAAAAAACCACATAGCTATGAAACGAGCATAAATTTGCTGTCGTCATGCCAACAAAACAACAATGGCTGAGAATGATTCAATCTAAAAAAAAACAAAACACGAGGCAATTTCGATCTAATTCTACTTTTCTGTTTGCATTTTTTACGTTAAAGAAACAATTAAAATAACAATAACAATAACTGTCTTTCACGGACGTAAGAATAGGAGAAGATCCGTATGATTCTGATTCCCCATCATAAATCATAAGGAATTATGAGTTCACCCCGGGAGAAATATCAGTGACCCAAAAATAATTATTTTATTTTTTTGAATTATGAGAGACAAAAGCCATCCCCCCGTCGGTTATTTTTGGAGGTAAAAGTGTACAAGGATTGGATTTTCTTGGGGCGTATTTCTTGTCCCCGGGCTCCAAGAACCCTAGTTACACCGTTTTTCGCATTCACCTACTTGAGGTAGCTGAATTAGTTATTAGTCGGATTCGGATTTAAATAAATGTTAAGATTAGAAAAAAATCAATTTAAAACTGATAAAGGTGATACAGTATACTGTTTGTATTGAGAAAAAATTTTGAGTTGACAAAACAGTTGTTCTTGAAGTCATTTGAACGAATTTTATTTAGTTCTTTAATGACAATAATATTACATACATCCTATAAAACAAAATTCAAAATAAGAAAATCACGAATATGGGCCTTCACCTTCAGCTGGCTTCGCTACATTCATTCATTCATAAACACCGCGTACGCTAGTCTTACCTGCAACGTTGAGATTGTAAAGGAGCCCTGCCTGATGTGTTTCACAAAAGGGCGCTTGGAATTCAAAAACTTTAACTTTAACTCGCTGGTTTTGAGAATACCGTACTTTAGGTCCGAAATAATTACCACAAGCTTCAATTCATAAAACTAAATGTGTTTACCTACACATCATTTCAGACACAGCTAGTCTTCAAAACAAATGTCATAAAATTTAAAAGTCTACGTAGTCCATCATTTCTATACATATGCTGAAACTTCAACATCAGATGGAATCAATCCATGTGTAATTTGGCTCATGCTGGTCCAAATATATGGAATTCTTTACTTTCTACTTTGTTGTTGTGCTTTCTTAATGGTTAAAAACATTTTACTTATTAAATTTATTGAAGAACGCTCTTGAATTCAGGAAAAGGTGCTGTAAAAGTTTATTTTAATTGATACGATAATGTCTAATAATGTACTTTCTTTGAATTTTATGCCTCATTTATAAACCTTTTTCAATTCCAAGGCTTATTTCTTTGTCAAAGCTATTTTAGACCAGCAGGGATCGACTTTTCCACACACCCACAAGGAAAGGTAACAACTGATTTAGAAGGTGAAGCAACCCTTCCAGCTTCCAATGTTGAAACATTTGATACCTACCTACCTACAAGCTGGAAAGGACCATATACATATATGACAAGGACTGTTTTTAGAGAAACGACTAATTCTTGTTATGCGATTGAAAACAAAGATTCATCAAAACATATCTTTATTTTAATTTGCAGGTAAATAAATAAGTGTAAAATTCAAAAGAATTTTCAAACAAACGACAAACAAACATTGCAGTTTTTCAAAAAACCAAGAAAATAAAAAAAAACTGTTATCTATTATTATAGATCGTGGTACTGGCAATCATCTATCCAACTCAGCTCGATCTTGTAAACACCTGAATCAAGAATCAAAAGTTAAGAAAATTACAAACTAAAAATAGACTTTAATAAAAACGTTCAAAAAATGACGACAAAAGATATGTATGAGCTTGCCTGTCAACCGATTCTTTATTATGGCCGATTGGTTACCCTGAACCAGAAGTATCTGGTTGCCTTGTTGATCTGTTATTATCGATGACTGACAGGAGAGGTTTGTACTGAAATCTAGGACCAGATCCTTCAACCTGAATCCGAACGGTTCTAAATTCTTCACCAGGGTGACCTGAAATAACGAAAATGACCCGATAGAATACGAGTTGCAGTTAATTGAAATTGGTCGCAGCTCCGCTCAGGTGGTAATACTAAAACAGAATAAGATGCATGATGCTTTTCATTATCTTGTGCTAACTTGGCTAACCATTTCACCCTAACTTATAATGACAAAGAGATCCTTAACAATAGTACCATCATAAGCACAACCAAAACCTGTCCTTAACAATAGTACCATCATAAACACAACCGAAACCATAAAAATCATCAATCCAGTCAACTCACAGATCGTGTAGCCTTCTTCGACGGTTTCACGATGACGATCATTAGAGACCCGGGGCAGTACATCTTTTCCATTTCTTGCAAGAAACTCTTGACGGCTTGATCGAATGGAAGATTGAAGACGCAGGAGTTCCCTCTAAATACGATTCTAGAGAGATCATCGTTTCGGTGAAGGAACCTTCGAGACAATTTAAGAGATTGAATAAACGAAATAAAAACACCAAACACTTTCAAGTACCGCTTTGTTAGCATCGAAAGGCACAACCTCATCATTTTAAGCACCACTGCGAAGATGTATGTCGCAAAAAATCATTACTAGCTTATTATCATCTCATCATCATATTTCAATATCATCTTCATCATAATCGCTGTTTGAACCTACCTGCCTATTTTCAATTCAAAATCCACCACGTAGTTCATGAAGATGAGTTGAACTTGAGTTTCCACAATCATGTCTCCCAATTGGCTGTTTGAGGGAATCGATATTATAAGTTATATATATATAGTATTATATAGTAATATATAGTTATTTCAAATAAATAATTCAGTCTTAAAAAGCAGAAGAACTTATTTTATTTTATTAAAACACATTAGAAATACTCACACTGGTTCGAATTGTTGCAAGAAAGGCAAAACAGTCCTGGTAACTTTATAAAATGGCTTGAAATAAGGAGGAACATACTCAACTCTTTTTTTCTCATCTTCAGCTGTTAACGGTTCCCAGTCGGGTATTTGAAATTTTTTTACGCTGAAAGGTAATCAATTTGATTTCATTAAAAAAAAAATGCGGCAACAGAATGCAAAGAAAATATGCTTGCAGGAGAATACAGCCGATAATGAGGAAGCACTGTAGTTTTATAGGTAGTTCAACCAGGTTAACAACTCTCCTCAATCAATCAGGTACCTCCCAGATTTCAGCGGTATTCAATACGTCTAAAAAAATAATTGTCAAAACTCTTTGACAAATCCAAATAGAGTTGAGACGTTGCCCCTAGTGCCTGAGAGTTTCCTGGATTTTGGAATTTAGACAGCATCTAGCAGCATCCCAGGAGCAATACAGATATAGAATATAATGAATGTCAGAACCATTCAACTTGTTACGGTCATTCTAAAATTCACCACTCTTTAAGGATTTTGTACAATCTCCCTTGTTTGCAATATTTGTTTAGATAAATGATCTATCAGAATGAGTTTTTGTATGGTTAAAAGCTGTGTGAAAACCTTTTGAATTGGGTAGCAATAGTTTTTCAATGATTATAGTCATGGCAGGCTAATGATTACAATTGTGGCAAGCTAAGCTGAAATAGCTTACTAATGATTACAATCGGGGTAAGCTAAGTTGCAATAGCTGACTGAGGATCATAATCAATACAAGCCATGCTGTGACAACAAAGAGCAAAATATACAAACTTCAAACAAAGCACAAGTGACCATGATACATTTGTATTAAGAGAAGTATGACATAGATAAATAAAATGTAACAAACTCGTTATGATTGGGGTTGATACTGGTTACGTTCACTTCATCTTCTATCTCGAGTAAGTTGCATCGCTGCATGCAGTTCAAGAAGCCCATGATGCTCTCGTAACTGGACTTCTCAACTTCTAAATTGTTGTTAGGAGGACTGGAAGTATCAAATCATCTCTATGTCAATAGATTTATATTTATGCATGGCCTTGAAAAAATTATTCATATTACATTTATATCCATAAATAGTAAATTAATAAATTACACAAACTATATTGAAACAATAATTTGTTTTAAAATAACGGATTGAATAATTTGTATTAAAATAATAAGTTGCATAAATTGTATTAAAGTAATAAGTTGCCTAAATTGTATTAAAATAATAAGTTGCAAAAACTGTATTAAAATAATAAATTGTATTGAAATAACAAATTGTATAATTTGTATAAAATAACAAGTTTCGTATATTGTATTAAAGTAAGAAGTTGTATAAATTGTATTAAAATAATAAGTTGCATAAATTGGATTAAAATAAGTTGCATAAATTTTATTAAAATAATAAGTTGCATAAACTTTATTAAAATGATAAGTTGCATAAATTGATGTTTTACGTTATGATGATTTAGTTATTGGAAGACTTAATTTAATTTCTAGAAAAAAAAAACAAAACTAGGTCCAATAACTTCACAGCAAACAAGATAAGTGACAATTATATCAATTAATTATATTAAACCTCCATAAATACTTGATTTAATTACAATAAATAAACAACTAATTAGCAACAAACTATAAAATTGAACTTCAACAAAATATGTTAAAATTAAATAACATTAAATATATGAATACAATATAATATAAAAAAAGCAAAGAATAGAAAAATTGCATACAAATACGCAACGACGTAATTTTGGTAGAATGTGTCGGCATGCATGAAAAGTTCAGTATTTTTTTCTTTGTTCCTCTTGAGGCCATACAGGAAACACTCCTTTATCTGTTCACCCATGGAAACGGAAGCTGAAGACCAAAAACAAACTTTTAGAGGACTCCATGTGTATCCATGAAACTACTTAGAATAAAAATAAACTTGAATAACTCTTATTCAATGAAATGCTAAAAAAATAATGTCTTAAATTTGTATAAATAAAATTAAATGTCTCTAATTTAATCAAACACAATGATTCACTGTAAAAACCTCTCCAGCCTACTGACTTATACTGATGAAGATACAGTAAAATTCTTCTAGAGCAGCACCCTCAAGAGCGGCTGCTCAAAGCAACTGACACTTTTCTTCGGAACGAAATCTCTTAAATCTGTATCCGGCGTATAGTAACACGAGAAGCGGACATTTTTGCTTTTCCCCGAGGGTGTCTGCTCTTCAGGACTTTTACTGAATGTGCATACCTGAAATTTTGGTTTTTTCTGCATCTTCTTCAAGTGATGCGGATCCACCATGGCCAGACTTGTCTACATGAGCACCACTGCCAGACTTGCCACCACGGGCAAACTTGCCACCACCAGCCGCACTGCCAGATGTGCCACCACCAGCACCACTGTCAAACCTGCTACCAACAGCACCACTGGCAGACCTGCTACCACCAGCACCACTGGCAGACCTGTTACCACCAGCACCACTGGCAGACTCACTACCACCAGTGTTGGAACTCTCAGCTAGATGTTTCTTGATATCCTCTTCCGTTGCCGCATTTATTATAGCTCTAAATTTTTGATATTCAAAACGACTTGATCCTTCAGGCCCTTTAAAAATTCGAAGATCCATGATTTTACTGCCCATTTGCCTGTATGAGTCATCAGAATTTATTATAGTTATGAAATCAAGTAATTTATTATGAAATAAATTAAATAAATTATGAAATAAATTAAATAAATTATGAAATAAATTAAATAAATTATGAAATAAATTAAATAAATTATGAAATAAATTAAATTAATTATGAAATAAATTAAATAAATTATGAAATAAATTAAATAAATTATGAAATAAATTAAATTAATTATGAAATAAAGTATCTAAATATTTTATTTTTATTTTATTTTATTTATTTATTTATAACGTTATCAAACAGTAGGGCCAACGCCACTTGGCAATATAAACAGAAAAAGAGTAATTGAGCGTTCTAACAAAAAATGAAATATGAAATAAAGTAATTAATTATAAAATAAAGTAATTAATTATTGAATAAAGTAGTTACTTATGAAATAAAGTAATTAATTATGAAATAAAGTAATTATTAGAAAATAAAGTAGTTAATTATGAAATAAATTAGTCATTATGAAAATAAGTAATTATTATGAAAAAAAGTAGTTAATTATGAAATAAAGTAGCTAATTATAAAATAAAGTAATTACTATAAAATAAAGTAATTACTATAAAATAAAGTAATTACTATAAAATAAAGTAATTACTATAAAATAAAGTAATTACTATAAAATAAAGTGGCCTTGAAGCCCTTTAGTAGGACTTATGCCACTATAAATTCGTCAGACTATTATTATTAAAGTGGTTAATTATGAAATAAAGTAATTATTATGAAATAAACTAGTTAATTATAAAATAAAGTAATTATTATGAAATAAAGTAGTTAATTATGAAATAAAGTAATTATTATGAAATAAACTAGTTAATTATGAAATAAAGTAGTTTTTATGAAATAAAGTAATTACTATGAAATAAAGTGGTTAATTATGAAATAAAGTAATTATTATGAAATAAACTAGTTAATTATGAAATAAAGTAATTATTATGAAATAAACTAGATAATTATAAAATAAAGTATTTAATTATGAAATAAAGTAGTTAATTATGAAATAAAGTAATTATTATGAAATAAACTAGTTCATTATGAAATAAACTAGTTAATTATGAAATAAAGTAGTTTTTATGAAATAAAGTAATTATTATGAAATAAAGTAGTTAATTATGAAATAAACTAGTTAATTATGAAATAAAGTAGTTAATTATGAAATAAAGTAATTATTATGAAATAAAGTAGTCAATTATTATACCAAATATCACAGCAATATAAAAATTTCTGTTTAAAAAACCCCACTAAAGCAAACTAGCCAAGAAACACACCACAAATAATCTCCACAGCAATGAAGCAGTTGAATGACTTTCTCTTTTTCATTTCCCCTCTCGTCCGTCTTCCTAAGAACCCGGCCGATTGCAAACGGAGCTCTTCATGCAAAAAAATAAAAAACCATAAATATTATTAAATATACAGTTGGGTTTGAAATGGTGACATACGCCTTAGCAAGAGCCCTGCCATGGCCAGACTATTCAAGGATAGAATACGATACATATTTACTTTAATAATACATAAAAATAAACTTTCAGAAGTGGGAAAATTTTTTATAAAATTTCTGAAAATATAAGCTTAGACAATAACAAATAGCAGACTCAGCATTAGTTGTTTGAAGAGAGACTCCTGCACATGTTAAATAGCTATTTAATGTTTCCTTAGGAGAAAGACTGGACAACGTAACATCTGTTTTGCCCCCACTCATTGAATACACATTTTCATGAACTTCAATACACCTGAGCATCTGAGGATACTTCCAAAGAGAATACACTACAAAACATAAATTTATCAACAAGCTTAGAATTCTAATTAAAATTTCTTTAAGAAATACTATTGCTGCATTCAATGTAACATGTTCAAAAGCAAGGACCAAATTACATAGAATTTTAAATCATTATTAAAAGCTCACCTGTGGGGAAAATGTGGTTAAAACAAGAAAAAAATATAGGTTCAGTGTTTGCAAAAAACACAATAACGTCTGACGAGTCTATTGAAACTATAACATAACTCAATTTCTTCTTCGGAACAACTTTTGAAAAGGGAATCAACAGTTTTTGAAGAAACTCGAAAGGAACATGATTGTAAAAGATGGTAAGAGCGTCAAGAAGCCTAAGCCTGTAATAATGAAAACTTTAAAATACTAACAAGTTCACATAGTCAGAAAGCAGTGAGCGTTAAGAAGACGCGAGGAAATTTATTAGAAAGTATTTTAACATTACGACTACTAATTACTAATAACACACGTACCCTTCTGCATTTTTCAAATCTTTGACTAATTTAACTGTAAAAAAAGGGCTTTTAAACATTGCAAAAACTGTTCAAGATCAATTTTAAAACCGTATCTCAAATATTACTTGGAAATGAACCACAAATAAAGTAGAGAACGACTGGACTACTAACTAGACATCAACGCTGCCGGCAAAAAAACTCAAGTATTAAAAGTAAATTTTTATTTATTAAAAAATGAATACAGAACAGGTACTATATATAACAAAAACTTTATTTTGTTTGTATTAATATAATAAATAATTAATATTTCATAAAAAACTGGTTTCTAACGATATTTACAGTAATATTTTTATTCCTATTCGTTGTGTTGAGCGATATTAGACGTAATTAGACCGGTTAGTTACCGTTTACTTACTTGACTTAAGCATCAGTGGTTGTATCTTTTATTTAGCAGTGACAAGATGTCTAAGAAAGTGAGTTGTGTGTGTGTTTGCTTACATCAAAAATAATGAAAACAGTGCTGTAATAATGATCTGTATTTTTTTATTCAACTGGTATATTTTCTTTTTTTTAGGAATCTGGAGTTAATGTCACTTATGAAGATCAAGTGAAGATTAATACTTTTGCTAGAAATAATGCTCTTTTGCAAGACCTAAAAGAAGAAATAGAAACAAGAAAGGTTTTAGAATTTTAGTTCTGTAATAAATTTTTTTAAAGAGTTAAAGAACTTGGCTTTGTTTTTTTAGAAAAACGTGGAGAATATAGATGATGCTGAAACAGAAATTATGATGTTAGATGATAGTGAAGATACTGTACCGTAAGAACCGTTTTTATTATTTTTCACTGAAAAGCATGGAAGAGTGAAGTCGTGCTTTGATTATCTATATTACTCATCATTACCTTGTTTCTTGATGTTTGTAATATGCATTTTAATTGGTTTGTAATTTCTGTGAGTTACAGGTACCAAATCGGAGAGGTGTTTGTTCATCTACAGCAATCAGAAGTTAATGAAAAACTAGCCGAAGCCAAAAGTGAATTGAAAAAAGAAATTTCCGACATGGAAGCTCAGGCAGAGAGATACAAAAGCATTTTAGATGGCTTAAAAATTCAGCTCTATGCCAAGTTTGGGAATGATATAAATTTGGAAGCCGAAGAAGATGATTAATTTTAAGGAATTTGTTGACTTGAGATTTTCGTAATGTTTTTTCATCTGCTTTATAAATATGTTGTCTTGCGTTCCTCTCTGAACAAAGTAGTCTGTTTTAATCTTAATATCAAGCAATAAGCAAGTAAATAAAAAAAAATGGAAACATGTTTTCTAAAAAAAATCTATATAATTATCAATTAATCTTTTGTCATCTATTTTAATGTTTATGCTAAAGGTTTCAGAATGTTGGGAAGTTGGTTAAAAATCTAATTGCAAAAACTATTAATTTAATGCTTTTAAGGTTTCAGAATGTTGAGAAGTTGGTTAAAAATCTAATTGCAAAAACTATTAATTTAAAGCTTTTGTGCTTATAATTTGCATCATTTGGTCTGCTTTAAATTTCCTAATGTGTTTATTGTGTTTCTAACCAAAGCATTGAGTTGAAGTTGTTACCAGAGAACAAATTTTTGAATTGTTCAAGTCATGTTGAAAATGTGGCTGTCAATTTATTACATGCCCATTGCAAATCAATGGCATCGAGAAGGAAGTCATGGGTCATAACAATTTAACAGGCAGAGTTACATAGTAGTAGCAATTAAGTGTATCACTAATCATTTACAAATATCTTACTATGAATTCCAGGAGCCATCTATGCTAGAGTCAAAGGTAAGGGGTTTACACTGTAGGCTGCACTTATTTATGATGACTACAATAAGTAATTTTCTATTCTCAGTAGCCCCAGGACACACATGACTGTACACTGGGTAATGTACATAACTGGGGTAACAGGGCTCGGCACATCCCGGTTTCGGATACACGTGCGGGTGGCAGGTAACACTGTGTGATCCCATACGCACGAGCTATATTTGCTGCAAGCAGCTTAAATGCCCATATGAGATTACAATCTGACTATAAAACCGTTCTTGAGGAATGAGTGTGATAAACGTTTTCCCCGTTGTGGTAGTTTTAAAATACATATGGAGAAGCATATGTATAAGTCTACCAAGAAACATTTTAGACATTTAGAAAAATTTGGTGTACATTTTGTTGTTTTAGAAAAATTGTGCAAAATTTAGATGAGTTCTGTTAAGGAAAAATTTGATAATTTTCTAAATATGATCATTTATTATTTGCAATAGAGAGTCTAGCAATTATTGTTTAATTTTGATTCAAATTTTGACATATAATTGTTCAACAATGTGTTTCTATAAGTAAAGTTTGTATTGTTTGCTTGTTAACTTAATGAAACTGCTCGGGATTTTGTTCCAGTATACTTGTGAATTGTTGATATTCATTTTTATATCCATACTAGCGGGGTTACCCGGCGTTGCCCGGGGTTTCTTAGAGGTTTTTCTAATGTTTGTCTCTCTCGCTCCCGTTTCCTTCTCCACTTTCCCGTTTTCGTCGCGTTCCCGGTCGCTTTTCCGCTCTCGGTCGTTTTCCAGCTCCCGTTCGCTTTCCCGCTCAGAAGTTTTGTTATCGATTTTCTCTCTTGCTCGCGTTTCCTTCCAAGCTTGCTCTCCCGATTCCAGTCGCTTTCCGCGTTCCCGGTCGCTTTCCGCGTTCCCGGTCGCTTTCCCGTTCCCGGTCGCTTTCCCGTTCCCGGTCGCTTTCCCGTTCCCGCTCACGCTTGCTCTCCCGTTCCCGGTCATGCTTGCTCTCCCATTCCCGGTCACGGTTGCTCTCCCGTTCACGCTCATTTTTTCTTTTCCATTCTTTCATAAAAATGGCGCTGGTGGTCATGTGGTAAAGCGTTCGCCTGTTGGCCTAAAGGTCGGCGGTTCGAATCTCACCGCGTCATCAGCGTCCGCAGGGGGTGTGGGAGGCACGCACCATAAACAACTGCCTCTAAATGTTGTAGTGGTTTTCACACAGGCTTCAGCCTTCTGAACCACTCTAAACCATGTTACTTTACTTTACTTTATAACTTCTGTTAGCCTATAAAACGTAAAATAGATTTGCTAAGACTATATATATATATATATATATATATATATATATATATATATATATATATATATATATATATATATATATATATATATATATATATATATATATATATATATATATATGAATGTTTGTGGGTTAGTTTGTCTATTATAGAAACGGGAAAGCGACCCGGAACGGACAGCGGGATTTCAAATTTTTTTTTTTATTTGACTCCCCTTGACTCTCAAGGTTGTGTGAAAATTTCATTACGATCGGATGAATGGTGTAGCAATGCATAAAGGACATTAACATACATATATACATATATACAAACATTCATTTTTATATATATAGATTAGCTTATAGGGCCAGGGCTGCGCCAGCTCTTTTTTTGTTTTGTTTAATGAAGTAGGTACAAAGTCAAGGGTGTGTTTGTGTTTAATTTTAAGTTTGTAGCGAGTGCCTGCTTTGACTCCAATCTCCAGACTAAGGACTATACCATTTTACAGAGATGAAAGCTTTTTGATGACGTTTATATGATTTATAAGTTACTTATTCTTTTCTTAACTGGCTGGTTCTACTTATTTCAGACTTGTTTTTCTTTAGATAGAGGAGAATAAAAAGTTAGCTCTTAATTATAATAAACTGCGAACAAGTAAATCTTTTTATTTTTTGCGTTTTTGTAATAGTTTATATTCTATAATTGTGAATTGATGAAGTTCATATACGGTCGTACGTAGGAAGTAGTTTCTTCAGTTATATTAAAAAATTAAACCAAATAAAATTTTTAAAAATGTTTTTAGGTAAGTTATACGCATTATTAATTTTTCACTTTTTGTTTATTCATTGTAAGCAGTTTTTTACGCCGTTTCTTATGCGAAGGTCAACTTACAAATGTAAACAAACAAAACGGAATGTTATGTCTTCTGCCGGTAGAATTATCTCAGCAACTGTGCGAACAGTAAAAGGTGCTAAATTCACTTCATCAAGGTCTGCAATATCATTGGTTAGTTTAAGGTGCTGTTTTTAAATAAGTGTAGTTAGTAATCTCGTTTAATTGTTAATGTGTGTCATTGTTAATTACTCTTCTTCTCTTCTGCATTTGCTAATTTTACATTTAACTTGTTTAACTCTGAGATAAACAGTGTTTTTAAAATTTTAAATATGTGCTACTATGTTTAAAATTAAAGTTGTACATACATACATATATATATATATATATATATATATATATATATATATATATATATATATATATATATATATATATGTAGATACTGGTAATAGGTAATATAATTAAGGACCTTCTCCATGACCTAACTGTTTTTTATAGTTTTTCAGTCAAGTGGCAGTTAGTCTTTTTACATCTATATAGCATATAGCTAGATTCTAGATCAAAAATATCTTGATATAAAAACTGGATACAAAACCTAGATGGAAAACCTTTAATCTGCCTCAAACGGTAGAAATTGACACCTTTGATCGTCTTGATATGTAAATTATATTTGATTGATAGTATCTTAGTGACAGGTAGCTCATGTCAGAAATTAGCATTTTGAATTTTTATATCTAAATCCTCTAAGCTTCTAAGTCAATATAAAAGTTCTATGGGTGTAATAAATTAATAATGTCAAAGATCATTAAAGTATTGCTTTGAATTTTTTTCGTTCTCAGACCCCAAATGCTGTCGGTCGTGTGAAAGAAATACTGAAGGAGCAGCCGGAAATGGTATTTGTGGCATTTAATTGAATTTCGTTAATTATAATACTGTTATTTATTTTGGGCAATTGAAATTCTTTTAATCTATTTTTCTGTATTTTTATATACTTTGAAACACAGCTAGGCTTTTAGGCTGCTAGTTTTTTTTTAAATTTCTTAGGCTTATTTGAGTTTTTCTTAAGACAAAATTTAATATATTTAAGACCGGTCTGCGCATAGGAACGAGAACGAGAGGTTGCAACGGCCAGTCGTACGTCCTTTCGTATGCGGACAAGGAAGATAAAAGTGACGAAGTAGTAACACAAGATGGTCAGACCAATTTTTTTGCTAACTTTATACTTTCATTTTGTATTTTGTTTTTATTTTATTTTTTGAGTTATTTAAATCGCTGTCATGTTCGCTAAATAAAACTTTTTTATCAGGTGTCAAAATATACATCGACCGAAAGGCCCTGATGCATGTAATTGGCACAGAGATGGATTACGTAGAAGATAAGCTCAGCAGTGGTTTTGTTTTCAGCAATCCGAACATCAAGGGAACGTGTGGATGCGGAGAAAGTTTCAACGTCTAGCTCCTAATATAAAAATTGTCGTCTCTTAGTTGCTGTAAATAAACAATATGTATTGATAGGATTAATTTTTTATTCCTGTTCTTACGTGTAGTCGTACCAGTTCCAAAACAGTAGCCTGAACATCGTCAACTGTGAAATGTTACAACTGACCATCTTTCGTGGAAGTGTATTTCTATACGTGCTGGTCCCGTTGCTCGCATATTTATTAGTGGACGACTTTATAAAAACCATGTCTGGAATAGTGCTGTGCAAAATTCCTTTAAATAATGATCTTTTGTCACTGACAACTACTTAACTGAGTCATGAATATTTATTTAGAAAGCTGTTGAATGAATGTCATCGTTTTATTAAGATCCATTGCTGTCACAGCTGTCTTACATTAATATTATAGTATAATTAAATTTAATGAACTAATGAAAATATTTTCATATTGGATATAACACGGCAGGTCACTAGAATTTCAGTTTTGCGATCAAGGGTCTACCTGAATAGAGCTTTTAATAACTTTGCCATTTGATTAAAAAAATCCTTTTTTAATGATCCGACCATGGATTTACAAACAACTAGAGGCAGCCATTTATAGTAGTCTACATACGTCCACACCACTGCGGACGTGGGCGGGATTTGAACCGCCGACTCTCAGGTCAACCCCTGAATGCCCTTATAAGTCGTTAAACCACAAATAACTGCATATTTGTTGACTTATAAAAAAATGTAACCCCATTTTTTTTAAATTTATTGAATGCAAACAAAAAGAAGGGATTTATTATAACAGCTATTAGCTCAGGTCACATAGGCCCCCATGTCCATATTTGTAAGCTCTTTCAGTTTGTTTTTGTAATGTTAAAATTTTACGGCTGCGATTATGGCCATTCAGTACGAACTGGGTTGCGTGAGAATTTTAGGTCAAATGCCACCATTTTAGTGTTAGACACCCAGTCGTAGGTATTCTTCCCAAAAAAAATCGAAAACCCTATACACTTTTGTCTCCACTGATATTTCGCTCCCCCCCCTTTGGCGCTCCCTAGCCACAGGTGCCCGGGCGGCTCCTCTTCGCTACGCCACTGATTACGCCGAAAGTCATGTAGTTCTATTGCATGAGCAGTGACGATAACATCATCCGTCGAGAGTGAAAGTCTCTATGTAGGGAGGAAACGTCTGACTTACAAATGTCCGCTGACAACACTGGGACTGCATTCTTGGACAGTGTAATAACTGTACCATATGCCAAAAAGAAATAGATTGTTACATTAGCTACTACTGCACCTACTACTAGCTACTACTGCACGGGCCATAGGCGTAGGGTAAGTTTATGCGGTGGGGGCAATTCTATTCCGCCCGAAAAATAAAAATCTAATTAAAAAAAAAACCCTTTTCATTTTTCCTCTCAAAAAAAGCTGATGACTGAGGAGAGGGGTGTTGTCGAAGGTATTTTTCCAAAAAAAATTCAAAATCCTTTTTACAAACTTTCATTTAGGTTACAATCTCTGTTTGTGTGTGTGGCTTTCTCTGTACACAAATCTTGAAAGTAAAATTTAACCAGCTTTTTGACTAGCTAGGAAGCTGAAACTTTTAGCATATTTTTATATTGGATGACAATACATGATTCAATTAAAAAAAAACGTAATTTGAACATATTTCGTAAACATACACACAGACACACATCGAGTGTATTTGAAATCAAAGTTTGTGTTAAAAACTCGTTTTTTTCTTTGCTTGTTCTATTTTTCCTACCAAAGGTGTTGACCGGGGGTAGGGTAGTCAACAGCAAAAAAAATTATTTTTAGAAAAATAACTACACAGTTTTTGGAGACGATTTTGAAGAAGTTCTTTGAAAAGTAGCTGCAAATTATTATTATTATATTTTATTTAACGTGCTCTCTAAAACGAAAAATTTCTCAGAATACTCCCTCCCGGTCATCTGCTCTTTTGAAAGAAAAGTGTTTAAAGGTTGGAATTTTTTAAAAAGCTATAAAAGCTGGATGCATGATTTTGGGAACCTGGGGCAGCGCCAAGTGGCGTAGCGAAGGGGACAGAGACGGGTGGGGGGCGCAAAAAACAAAAATAAAGACAACAATTTCTCTAAAGTTTAGTCATTTTGAACATGTGAAACATGTTAAATTAAGAAATTGTATGTTTGCACTAGTATATACAACTACCCTTCCCCGGCTATCCGCTATTTTTTTTTAAAGAAATATAGCATTAGAATAAAAATCTGGAATCTGAGGGTTTTATAAAATTTTTGTCCCCCCTTAGGTTTTGCTGTAATGACGCCCCTGCTGTCGCTAAAAACCGAGCTTCATACAAAACAAACTGGAAATTCATACTGAACAAACTGGAGTTCTACTAAACAAACTGGAGTTCTACTAAACAAACTGGAGTCCATACTTACTAAACAAACCGGATTCAGTAAGGAGAAAATGCTTGGAGATGGCACTTTACGAAGACGAGCCAAGTGGAGTGTTGACTCGGTCGCTGCTATTGCCCCGGCGGTTAGCCGTGGAAATAATCGGTAAAATTGCTACTGAGCCGGCAGTTGCGCCTATGTCTACCTAAAATTAAACCCTAACCCTACCCCTACCCCTAACCCTTTAGAAAATATGTACATCTTTATTATTCTTTATCAATTGATCGAAGAATCAAGTGTTGTGACAAAACCGCCGGCTCAGTAGCAATTTTACCGCTTATTGCCCCGGCTAACGGCGCCTACTGCCTTGGTAATAGTTATAACGTGTCGACTCCTTTAAAAACGTGCAATTGTGTGCCGAACGTGTCTTCTTGTTGACGACCGATTTCATTCCTATACGTCAGGGAAAACTCGCTTGCTTTATTGAACACACTCTAAACATTGATTTGCGCTAAAAAAGAGACCACTAAGTATACTTCTTTCTTTTGTTTACAAAAAAGGATACTAATTAATGGTTTCCATTTTTTTTATCAAATAAGTATTTGTATAAAATCCACTTCGTTAAAGACAACTATATAGTGGGGAAATCCCGGGAAATCGAATCTCAACGAAACAAAGAACCTGGTATCATCAACAAGGAGTGTGATTTAAACAGTCACTTTATTTCTTTAATCATCTGTCAACCACTCTGTTTACGTAAATTTGTTCAGCCATTGACGTGGGTGGGTCGTTTGAAAGCCAGCCAGCTCGTATATGCAGCAGGTGTTATGTATGTATGTACTGTACTGTAGTAGCTTGCTGGTCGTATTCTCGGTAGATTTCTGTCCTGTCACGTTGTCTGCCGGTTAAAAGAAGCGACTTGCGTATATTTGATTGCCGCGAGGTAGCTAAGAAGGTTCTATTAAAAAAAAAAAAACAAAACAAATTAGTGAAATATTCGTTAATTTAGTACGAACAATTCACAGAAGACGGAATCACTACCTACTTAGCTTATTATAGCCTGAAATTACTACTAGCAGATTTTAATAAGGAAAGGTAAGATTTTGAAGAAAATGTTGTGTTATAAACGTTTCAAGTTTGAAACAAGCATTGATTAGTTGATTTTTGCCTAAAAAAACCGATGACGATAACCAAGCCATTATGATTATAACGATAACGCAATACGAATCTGTAAAGATTTAAAGTAATTTAAACTACTAACTAAAGTATGTTTATCGCAGATGTCTCAGGTTGCAGACGGCAAAGCGCCAAATAAAGAGGCTAACAATGATCAGACCTTCGACTACATGTTCAAACTTCTAATCATCGGCAACAGCAGTGTAGGGAAAACATCTTTCTTGTTCCGATATTGCGACAATTCATTTACGTCGGCCTTCGTTAGTACCGTCGGCATAGACTTCAAAGTGAAAACCGTCTACAGAAATGAGAAAAAAGTCAAGCTTCAAATCTGGGTAAGTTTCACCAATTGATTGGTTTTTTGTTTTTTTATATATTTTTTTTCGTTATGGTGCATTTATTAAGTGACAAGTGTTTATTTTATCTTGTTCTACTTGCTTAATTAGGTACTTGAGTGTTCTTTAAAATCTAAATTATGTAAAATATACAACAGACTGGCAAGCAGGTAGGTAGGTCATAAGCTGTGAATATATTCCATTACTCTTTGGATCATAATAAAATTCAAGTAGAGGACAAGCACAATTTTACATTCAAGCCATTAAAAAATGCACTCATGGTTATGATGGGTCCTTAAATTCTTGGCCTAACTAATATAATCTTCACGGACATCATTTCCTCTTACTTAATGAAAGCATAGCGGCAAACAAGACACAATTTGTGTCAGGCAGTATTGCAGTATGTTTATTTAATTACGTCTTATTATATTTAGTGGCCACTTAATATGGTTTCAGCTGCAATAATGTATACTCAAGCTTCGGTGTAACATACCCCGGCAAGCAATAATTATCTCCATCAGAAGTTTTCAGTCCAAGCTATTCTAATGTAATTGTCTAATTGTTCAAATAAATTATTTTTCACAACCACTGAGGCCAGGAAGTCGATATTTTAAGAATTTTAATTGACAACATTTGACTGGACCGTCTGTCTGTTACTTAATTTTTTCTTTTGATGACCTGGTTATATATATTCCATCAGAACATTGTATAAATCGTGGCTATCATGGCTCATGGCATAGATTTTTCTCTCTGAAATAGTATGGAATGCCATTGATGTTGTGAGTGAGTGTAGTGTCAGCTCTGTGAACTCTGTTTGTGTGAATAGAGATGAGTTATTTGGAAATCTATGTGTTGCTATGAATGACTGAATGAATGAAATAATGAATGAATGCATGACCTCAGCTAGAGTTATATTGTATTGAAGCAATCTATTTGTTTTCAGGTTACGCTGTTGCAATCAGTGGCGTGGTGGTGTTAGTAGTAGTCGTAGTAATAGTAGTAATAGTAATTTTTAGAAATTAATGAGCATTCAACATATATTTCCGTGATCGCTTATCCTTTAAAAATAATTATTATAGACTTTATGGACTTAAAAATAAAAAAAAACAGTCATTATTATTTTTATTATTTTTTATTATTATATTATAATATTTTTGTGATCATAATAAAGATTATTCAGAATCTTAAACACTAAACACCCTTTGCGTGTTGCTCTTTAACACTTTAACAATTTAATTGGCAGCTCATTTGTTACATGCAATTAGTTAGCATAATTTTTAGGAGTAGTCACGTTTAAAATGTATTCATCTCCGGTAAAAATTTATTTAAATGTAAACTTATCACATTTCAATTTGTCCTGTATAATATAGTACATCTTTAAAGATGCATATTTTAACATGGCTTATTTTAAATGCTTTTGTTAACTTCTAAATCTCTGTTATTTCCAATCAATTTTTTAGTCACTTCTTGATGATAGAACTTCTTCAAATTTTGCGTACATGCTCCTGCTTGATGACTGACAATGCAATATTCAATAATTAATTTTGCTAAAAAAAGTTTAAGAAAAAAATAATGAAAGGAATTTGATTTTAAAATTTGAGTTTTAATAATATAAAGCTTAAAACATTGTTTTTATATTGTTCACTTGTTTTTATAATGAAAATGATGATGAAGATGATGGTGCTGGCGGTGGTGGTGGTGGTGATGATGATGATGGTGGTGGTGTGATAATTAACATCGCATCATCATTATCACCACCACCACCATCACCACCACCATCATCATCATCACCATCATAATAATCACCACCACCAACATCATCATCACCATCACCATCATCACCATCACCATCATCATCACCATCATCATCACCATCATCGTCATCATCACCACCACCACCATCATCATCATCATCATCATCATCATCATCATCATCATCATCATCATCACCATCATCATCACCATCATCATTATTAAATTCCATAAAAACATTTTTTCTGGCTAACCAACCAGCCAACCAGGACACTGCAGGTCAGGAGAGGTACAGGACGATAACAACGGCTTATTACAGGGGCTCCATGGGTTTCATACTCATGTATGACGTCACTAACGAGGAATCGTTCAATGCCGTCCAGGACTGGTCGGTATATTTCAATTAGTTTTTAAATTTAATTTATTAAAAAATGATTTGCATAATAATTATTTATATATTATATTATAAGTGAGTGAGTGAGTGTGAGTGAGTGAGTGAGTGAGTGAGTGAATGAGTGAGTGAGTGAGTGAGTGAGGGAGTGAGTGAGTGAGTGAGTGAGTGAGTGAGTGAGTGAGTGAGTGAGTGAGTGAGTGAGTGAGTGAGTGAGTGAGTGAGTGAGTGAGTGAGTGAGTGAGTGAGTGAGTGAGTGAGTGAGTGAGTGAGTGAGTGAGTGAGTGAGTGAGTGAGTGAGTGAGTGAGTGAGTGAGTGAGTGAGTGAGTGAGTGAGTGAGTGAGTGAGTGAGTGAGTGAGTGAGTGAGTGAGTGAGTGAGTGAGTGAGTGAGTGAGTGAGTGAGTGAGTGAGTGAGTGAGTGAGTGAGTGAGTGAGTGAGTGAGTGAGTGAGTGAGTGAGTGAGTGAGTGAGTGAGTGAGTGAGTGAGTGAGTGAGTGAGTGAGTGAGTGAGTGAGTGAGTGAGTGAGTGAGTGAGTAAGTACATAAGTAAGTTGTTGTTGATTTGATTATCTAGCATGTGTTATTTGGCTGTCGCATAATTCGTTGTCTGCTGAATTTTGTTGTTATTTCCTAGCTCAATTGTAGAAAAGTCAACATTTTCGCAACATCATCATCATCATCATCATCATCATCATCATCATCATCATCATCATCATCATCATCATCGTCGTCGTCATCATTATCATCACCATCATTATCACTGTAACAGTTTCTTCATGTCTTGCGTCATTGTGATCATTGTGATCACTGGCGAGTTTATAATCGAAATGCAATCAATTCCACCACCATCATCACCACCACCATCATCATCATCATCATCATCATCATCATCATCATCATCATCATCATCATCATCATCGCTGGCTGCTTTTAGAATATTGTCCCAGGATATTTTGTGGACCAAACAATCTTCATCGTGACCTCTTCTGTGGCCGGCAATAAAATGTTTTCTTTTCAAATAATTTATTATTATTTTATATTATTATTATTATTATTATTATTATTCAGTTGAAAGCTAAAAGGAAATTGAGATTAAAAGAAATCTCAAAAGACTCTCGAAGCATTGAAATTGCTTTCTTTTTTTTATAACGCCTTTTTACTGCCTTTTGCTTCCGCTTGTTTTATAGTTTCTTTATTTCATGTAAAATTCTAAAGTGCCGACGTTATTATTATTGGTGTCCATGTTTATATTCAAAGAGGAACCTAGCGACCTTTAAGGACAATCAAAATAACTTTTGTTATATTTTATTATTATTATTATTATTATTATTAGTTGTATTTTATTTTAATGATATTATCTGTGTTATTTTGTTTTATTATTATTTGTGATATTTTATTTTATTTTTCATTATTTTTTATTTTTTCATTTCTTCATAGAATAGGTAAATGCAGATTAAATCATAAGAAAGAATACTGCAGTATTTTTTAATTACAACAACAATAATATTACTTTATTAAATAGTAATAATGAAATATTAATAACAATAATAATAATATTATTATTATTATTATTATTATTCTTAGTTATTATATTTTAATTGAACCTGAATAACTTTAATGTGTTTTAAGTATTTATTAAAAACTCCATCTTTATTGTTGGAATCAATCCTTGTTACCTAAGCCATGGAACTCTATATGTATATAGAGTTCCATGCCTAAGCAGATAAAGATAGCTAAACACGTATAATTAGTTAGCAGTCTGGCTAACTGACTGTCTATCTATCTATCTATCTATCTATCTATCTATCTATCTAACTAGCTTGCTAACTAAATAACTAACTTACATAGTTATTTGCATACTTATTCGTATGTTGTAATGCTATTCAGGTCTAAAATGCCACATTGTTCTTGCTCTTACCTGTTACAGTATTAGGACAGTTTTCTCAGTTGTAGTTAGACATCTCGTGTGTGTTTGTGTGTGTGTGTGGGTGGCCTGTGTTCTGCCTAGAAATTGTAGTGTTGCAATTTGCTGGCTGCTGTTTTGTTAAGTAGTTATTCACTTAATCTATTTTTAGAAAGATGTTTGTGAATAATGATGAGATGATGACGACGATGATGATGATGATGATG
Source organism: Erpobdella octoculata (assembly GCA_963978895.1). Classification (NCBI taxonomy): domain Eukaryota; kingdom Metazoa; phylum Annelida; class Clitellata; order Hirudinida; family Erpobdellidae; genus Erpobdella; species Erpobdella octoculata. The sequence goes on along the minus strand of OZ022241.1, from coordinate 3,119,395 downwards.
ATATTAGTGAGGTTAGCGACTTCTTGTCTGTGTTTGTGTATGTTTATAAAATGTTATATGGTGATATAAGCATAGTTGAATAACACTGTGATTATGATAACGGTGTTTATTATTATTGTTATTATTATTATTATTATTGTTATTATTATTATTATTATTATTATTATTATTATTATTATTATTATTATTATTATTATTATTATTATTATTATTATTATTATTATTATTATTATTATTATTATTATTATTATTATTATTATTATTATTATTGTTATTGTTATTATTGTTATTATTATTACAAGTTTTTATTTAGTTTACAATCTCTGTTTGTGTGTGTGTGTGTCTTTCTCTGTACGCAAATCTTGCAAGTAAAATTTAACCAGATTTTTGACTAGCCATTAAGCTGAAACTTTCAACAACAATAATAGCTTTATATTGGATGACAATACATGATTCAATTAAAAATAAACTTAATTTGAACATCTTTCCTATTTCTAAATCGAGTGTATTTGAAATTAAGTTTGTGTTGAGAAACTCGTTTTTTCCTTTACTTGTTTTTATTATTAAAATTCAATAATGGTTTGAGGACAGTCTTCATGTTCCAGCTCATCATTATACTTTCATCGCAATAATAATAATAATAATAATAATAATAATAATAATAATAATAATAATAATAATAATAATAATAATAATAATAATAATAATAATAATAATAATAATAATAATAATAATAATAATAATAATAATAATAATAATAATAATAATAATAACAACAATAACGATGGTGATGATGATGATGATGATGATGGTGGTGGTGATGATGATGGTGATGATGATGATGATGATGATGATGATGATGGTGGTGGTGGTGGTGGTGATGATGATGATGATGATGATGGTGGTGGTGGTGATGGTTGTCGTCGTTTTCGTCTTTTAATGAAAAAAGTTATTTATATTGTTGTTTAACTATCCTGGCTGGGAACTTCAAAGTGAACGTGAAGATGATCGCTGTTATTATTTTCTGCCGTAGTCCTGGAATTTATCATCGCCGTCGTCGTCATCATCATCATCACCACCACCATCATCATCATCATCATCATCATCATCATCATCATCATCATCATCATCATCACCACCATCATCATTATCATGACCATCATTATTCAAACTTATTGCTTCACTTATATCCATTTCACATAGATTTTATTTATTTCCCTTTTTACTTTATGCATCTCAGTTGTTATGGTTGTTGTTGTTTATTATCGTATCTCTCTATTAAATGCACCTTGATGTTGTTGTTGCCAGCCGGCCAATCTACCATTTCAGCCAATGGCAGAACTCGATACATTCATTCACCAACATCTGTTCTTCCTCCTCAATGCAGTGACGCAGTTACCTGTTCATTGATTGAGCATAGCGTATCCAATTTAAAAAAAATAAAAAAAGAATCTTTTTTGGATTTCTTGTTTTCATGTCCTAGTTAGGAAGAAGGTTTTCTGGTGAAGAAACAAATTTACATGTGAAAACTGATTGCATATGTATGAGGTAGATTCTACCAACGGTACATCCTGGGTCCCGGCACTGTATACACTGCGGTGTCGGGGCTAGGGTGAGAGTCTCCCCAAAATCCTTAGTGGGGCATTTTACCGATAGGTTACATGACTAATGCTTGGCTGTTAAACGCATTTTTTCCAGAAATAGTTGATAATCATTCTGGGAGTTTGTTGTACCTTATTTAAAAAAAATTGTTTTCTCAAAAATGATAGATAGATGGAAGTAAGGCGGGGGGTTATTCGTAGACAGGGGCGTCATTTGGAGGAGCTCGGAAGCAGTTGTTTTGTTTTTTTTTAAATAGCTGTGAGGTTTGGACAAACGTTTAAGAAAAGTACCTACAACTACCTCCTTCCTAGTCATCAGCTATTACTGGAGAAAAAATTGTATAAAGTTTTGTAAAAAAAATTGGAAAAGTAGCTACAACCCCCAGTCATAAGCTATTTTTAGAAAAAAAAGTTTAGCATTAGAAGTATAGAATTTTGTAATGTGTGGGTTTCTGAAACATTTTGCCCTCTGGTTAGTGGTCGCAGGTAAATTTGCAGATTTTATGAAATTTTTCTAAAAACTTTTTAATTTTTCTTCTCGAAAGCTGATAGCCAGGAAAGAGGGGGTAGTTGTAGAAGAATTTTCGAAGTTTTCGTTCAAAATTTAATACCTAGTTTTTGAATATTGTTAGACTTTTGTTTAAATTTCTAGCCTGATTTACCCAAATTTTAAGGTTTTTCTGCCCCAAGCTGGGGTGTCTCCAATCGAGGGATTGGGTGAGGGGTGTGTTAACCAGGGCTCTGCAAATTATATATTTGATTTGTTCCTAATATTTTGTTTCTTGATTCCAGCGGGATGTATAGAATTAATAAATTTAAACAATGTTGGAGAGAAACAATGAGAAATTGAATGAGAATTGAACATTTCATAACGCAATATTACTTTACATCTATTCCATAAAAGACGTTCATTATCAATTCATTTCATTTTGGCAAATTAAGCACAATAATACAATGGGGTTAATTAGTCTTTTAAATATGTCAATTAGTTTTTTAAATGTGTTAATTAGTTTTTTAAATATGTTCATTAGTCTTTTAAATATGGTAATTAGTTTTTTAAATATGTTAATTAGTTTTTCAAATATGTTAATTAGGTGTTTCTTTAATATGTTTTTAATATGTCTCTTAAATAATGATGTAAATAAATGCCTGCAGGAGTACTCAGATCAGAACGTATTCGTGGGACAACGCTCAGGTGGTTCTGGTCGGAAACAAGAGCGACCTTGACGAGCAGAGAGTCGTCACAGCAGAGAGGGGGAAACAGCTGTCCGCTCAGATGGGTCTGTTGTTGTTGTTCTTGTTGTCGTTTTTGTTGTTGTTGTTGTTGTTCTTTTTCTTGTTGTCGTTGTTGTTGTTCTTCTTGTTGTCGTTGTTGAATGTCACCGAAATGAGTCGATTAAAGTATATTTTGTTTGTTTTTTTATTGAAGTTTTTTAAGCGAGCGAAAGGTTATTAAATATGAAATTGGTCATCGCAGATTTTAAGTTTTCAGTTTAATTTTAGTTGATTTTTGTGTTTTTTAATAGTTTTTAATGCATGCATGTATGTATGTTAACAATTTCGCATAAAGCGGCGGCCGTTAGTCAGCAGCTGATAAAATGGGTGTGAACGGATGTGTAATAAAAGTTATTACGCAATTGTACACTTCAGTCCATGGGCTCCTAGATAAGAGCTAGTATCTAGGATTCCATGGTCAGTCCTATATATTCATAACGTTTGACCTAAGCTTATTAGACAAAAGGTTATCTGATTGCATCAAACTGGATTTAGTGTTCAAAAGAAAACATCGCAAAATATTGCAGCTGTCTTTTGAAAACATGGCATGAAATATAAGGAGTAATTGTAATTGGCTTGAACCAGGTTCAATCCAAAGCATTGAACATTTATTAAATGCTTCTTTAAATGCTTTTATTTAACTTCACTCGTCTCTCTGTTTGTTTGTTTCTTTGTTTGTTTGTTTGTCTGTGGTGATCAAATCTTAGAAACAAAAATTCACCCACTTTTCGACCACCTAGAGCTCAGGAAAGCTTTATTCTGGATGACAATACATGAATTTAATGTTTCCGACATGAATTAGGCCTTAAATTTATTAAAATTAATCAAATCAAATTAATTCCTGCCATCTAGCAACTGTAATAAGTTGTTTATGTATAAGTCGCCAGAGGTCCAAAAAAATTAAATGGTACGGATGTTTATTTATAAGTCGCCAGAGCTCCAAAATAATTAACAAGATTGAGCGTAATGGTTGTTTTAGATTCAAATATTTTAGTTCGTTTACTCAGATAAAGAGGCAAATAAAAGCATTTTATAAAAAAAGATTCTTTTGTTTATATTGATAGGGCAGGTAGAGCAGCCACATTTCCAATTACCACTTTTAGTTATTTATTGAAAAAACCGTCATTTTTGACAGGAAATTCTGGTCTCTTCTAATATAAATATAACACAGCGAAAGCGCAAAAATTAATGGTATATTCCAATAGTATAAATGTTATAGTCTCTGTGATTTCATTAGTTTATGATTCCGGTCTTAAGCACTATGGAATTTTGTTTTACTCATGTTCTTTTTGTTGAGCCTCGTATTCTCTTGATTTGACAGGTGGAGTGTTTACTCTTTTGTTGGTGTGCTAATTTTTTGACAATTTCGGTTCTTACTGTTTGTTTACTTTTCTCGTTGATGATGGCTGATATAGCTGAAACGGTCCGTCGGTCTGACAATAAAAGTTTAACGAAAAAGATTTGACTAATTGTAGTCTCGAACAGCTAGTTTTATACCGAAAGGTCGAGAATTTGGCTTGAAAAGTTGTTTCTGCCAAATGGCGAGTTGTATTTCTTATATATATATATATATATATATATATATATATATATATATATATATATATATATATCCTTGGTTTTATAGATATAGATACAACACTATAAATGTATAATTTTATATCTCTTTCCTAATAAAAACAGCTGAGAATGGGATCAGTGAGTATTAATTATGTTTTAAATATTTTATCCCAACAGTCAGTAAAAGATTATTAGTGAAAATGATAAAAGTTAATAGAATGATAAAAGATATGGTAGATCTTATTAATAATCCACCTCCAGGTATTGTTGCTTTTCTAGATGAAAATGATTGCACGTTATTGCATCTTTTAATAGAAGGACCTTCAGAAACTTCTTATGCTGGTGGCTTTTTTTATTTCACCATGAAATGCAAGGACACTTATCCACTGGTTCCACCTGTCGTTAAATTCCAGACTACAGACAACGGTCGTATCTCATTTCATGCTCACCTGTACAGAAATGGAAGAGTTTGTCTGAGCATTCTCGGCACGTTTTTCGGACCTGGTTGGACTCCTGTCATGACTTTGACGTCGGTGGCACTCTCCATTTGTTCAATTTTGAACGACGTCACTCTGTTTGGAAAAAGATCTTACATTCAATATGAAACAATCAGAGTGGCCGTTTGCGACGTTTTAGAAAACAAATACGCATACTATACGATGTTTGAAAATTTCATACAATCGAGTTTTTTGAAAAACTATGATAATTATGTAAACATCTGTAAACTGAGAATAAACGAAAAGGCAAGTTCTACCTTTTTTGGTTTTATAATCCCAAAGTGCTTTAGTTTTGGCTATGATTATTCTGATCTCCTTCAAAGACTGAAAAAAATTAAAGATAATTTAGATCATACCGTCGTTAAAACTAACTCCGGACAAGATCTCCAAAATGAAATTGACAATTATTTCAATGATTTGTCAGAAGACGTGCTCAGCGAAGAATCGAGTGATGCTGAAAATAACTTGGAAGATTCTGAAGAAAATGTAAATAATTTGAACGAATCTATCAAAGAATTGGACGAAGTGAACAAACCATTGGAAAAAGAAAAAAATTGTTTGGAAAAATATGACAGAAATTCAAAGAAACTTTTCAGATTAAATATATTAGTCATTTCAGCTGCAATGTTTATTATTGCAGTTGTTTTGATGTTTTTATTTGCTTGATGCACACACTGGTTAAGTCAATTTTTCTGGGTTTTTTTTTCAATTCAGAATGCATTTTTTGACAAATAAACCACTAAAATCATTTTTAATTGATAACAGTAATGGACAAAAAACTAAAAATTTCTTGTTATTTAAATCATTCTACATTAAGCGTCCAACAATGATGGACAAAGTTCACAAAACATTTTTATTAGTTGAACAATTTTTGGTTATCAGCAAAGTTTAACTAAGCTGAACTAAAACTGTAATAGAGTAATATTTCTCCAATAGTACCCTGTCAAATATACGGTTTTTTGCTTTTAACAAACAGTCATATATTAAATAACAAGTAAAGGAAAAACGAGTTTTTCAACACAAACTTTGATTTAAAATACACTCGATTTAGAAATACGAAAGATGTTCAAATTAAGTTTTTTTTTTAAATTTTACTTTCAAGATTTGCATACAGAGAAAGCCACACTCACACACACAAAACTGAGATTGTAACCTAAATAAAAGTTTGTAATAACAACCAATAAACTTTTTAAAAGCTACTTATTTTGTTAGCTTTTAAAATTATTTGCCAGGTTTTATGTGCACAGGATCCAAGGCTGTTGTTCAAAATCCTAGTCGATGGAAGTGTTGTATTTTTTCAGGAGGACTGAAAATATAAAAAAAAATTAATAACTTTTCAAAAACCCAACAAGATGTACTTTACGTTTTTGCTTATGAGATTTTTTGAATAAGTTTTTTCTGCACACCACTTGTTTTCAATTCTGAATAAGCGTATTGTTTTAAATATGTTCAAGCGATGAGATCATCAATGTTTCATTTTCATAAGCAACAACCTCGTATCGGGGATCGTGTTTTTTAATCCCGAGATCTTGTTGCCTCGTGAATCTTAGTGAACAGCTGTGACATGCATACCTAGTAAAATATAGATTATATGTGATGAAACAGCTGATTTAATCTTTAAAGATGTACATATTTCATCTTTGATTATATTCAGTATGTGTGTGTGTGTGTGGGGGGGTGGAGGAAGGAAATTATATTTGCATTTTTTTTCTATCATCATAGTTGAATTCTTTAAAAATTTAGGTTTTGCTAATTCATTAATATTTTATATATATTTTGCTGTTTTTATTTATTTGTATTTATTTGTTTACTAACTGTGCACAGCCAGACATTGGTGTGGCTTTGGTTAAAAAAAAAATTAAAAAAGCACATTTTTCTAATATTTATATCCGTCCAGGGTTTCTAGAGGATTTTCTATCGTTTTTCTCTATCTCGCTCCCGTTTTTTCCCTGCTTGCTGTTCTACTGCTTCTCGCTCTCTCGCTTCCTCTCTCTTTCCCGCTTGCTCTCCCTCCTAACTTTTTATGCCCATAATACGTAAACTATATTTGTTAAAAGCTGCTTGAAACCTTCACACTTTGTTACGTAAACTAAATTTGAATTTTGTCAAGCAATAACCTTTGATGTTTGTACATAGGTACTTTTGGCCTGGAAAGTTTTTGGTCATAAAAAAATTTAAAAAAAAAAATATTATTTGTTTAAATATATGTAACTACATTTATTTAAATGAGGACTATGTTGTATCCAAATTTCAAAGCAATCGTTTCAGTAGTTTCGGAGATCATTGTACTCCAACGTGGAAAAGTTACATTTTATTTATATGGATTGATTTATTTTATGATTTAAAAACAAATTTGTATTCAGGCCTGGAGTTTTTCGAGACATCTGCCAAGGATAACGTAAACGTCAAGGAGGTGTTCGATCATCTCGTCGACATAATCTGCGAAAAAATGTCAGAATCGCTCAATGCCGACCCTTCTACGCTTGGACCCCCGACCCAAAACGTCCAGCTGTCCGAGGTACCCCAGGATGTGCCGTCGTCTAGTTGTCCATGCTGAAAATATCGCAGGAGGATTTGTCAAAACGGGATGGAATATCGTTCCGTGCCGATTTTTGAGAAACTTTTGTTCCGTGTCAATGTTATTATTATGTTACGGTAACTTTACGTGGCAATTACATTAAAAGTACGGTAATTTTACGTGGCTCTTATTGTTTACGTGTTTTCTGTGTCATCGTCGTCTCTGCGTGTCTTCTGATTGTCGCTGCAAAACATGTTCTTTATCAAATTTTGATCTTTGTTGGCCTTTGTTGTATTCAATTAAATTTGTCGTAGTGAATCAATTAGCATATTATGTTTGTATTAATCTTATTAATATGATTATGTGCATATATATACCCAAATACATACATACATTCATAAACATATATACATATATTATATATTTTTCTGTATCGTTTTACACTTGAGTATATCTTCTTTTTCAGTTAAATATATTTTACTGATTTGTACATATTTATATGATTTAAACTCCTGAATATATAAATATATATATATATATATATATATATCAACTAATCACGTTTAATCTCAATGTTGATTTAGTTTACACCTCAAAACCTATATAAAATCTATTTCATGCAATCTCTTTTTTTTTGTGGGATCTGGAGCAATAATATTTAAGCTTATCATTGTAATCTCTGTATTCATTATTTTCCATAGCAGTGGATTGAAAACAAATTATCTAAATAACCTCCAATGAAAATGATTGCGAATAACTCGATTTTTAGTAAAAAGCTTCTTTTAGGGTTTCCTTAAGTAAACGAGCAATAGTAAAAGTGGCAACGGTGCTTATTTCCTGAGTTTTTTTTTCATATTTTTTTTAAGACATCGATCTGCATTTATTCTTTGATTGCACTAACAATCAATTCAGATTTATGAATTTTGCACAAATCTCAGTCGAGCCAAATTGTCGGAATCTCGGGTTTCAGCCATCGAGCATGAAGAAATTTTCGTTTTGGGTTGGTAACGTCCGTCCGTTACTTATAGAATTATTAATCCCCTTAAATTGTTCGATATAACATGCTGACGGTGTATTTTACAACTCTGTCTGTCTGTTTATTTATTCATTTTTTCTTTCTCTCAGTGTTCGATTCTGTGCTATAATTCATTTCAATTTGACGGTCGTCATAGTGACGCGACTTATACTGGCTGCGCATTGTCATTCGGTGAATATCGAAGACGGTTGTTGTTGCTGCTGCTGCAGATCCCATAACGATGAAATACGAACTTTTTTTCCCTCTGTTTTACTCTCTTAGAATCGTGGGTCCGTGCTGCCGTTCGTATTTTAATTTATGCGAGGTGAAAGAATATTCGTTGTGAGGTTTTTGAACATAATAATAATAGTCTAAATGTTGCACTGGTTTTCTCCAGTTGTATTATTTCTTATGCATTCCTGCCTGCTCGCTCCCGTTTGAGAACGTTTCGCCGATGAATCGGCCGAACGTACTTTCGACAAATTATTCTTTGTGCAATTTCCATTAGAAATCGTGCCTTTCTTATTTACAACGTCATTCCCAATTTGCTCATTTTGCTTAAATTTTTTTCGTCATTGCAATGAAAACGAAAGTGAAACTAAGAAAAAAACCTGCTCATCGTTTTATGCGGTCGGTCATTCCGATACGTTTGTATGTCGTTTTTTCCTTCCAAAGCATTTCAATATGTCTTTGTACTCAAATAAATTATTCATATTATAGAAATTTGTTAAAGGTTTATATTATTTAATTTAATTATTAAAATGTATTGTCAATTTGATCTAAATTATTTGCTCATATTATAGACATTTATTATATACATTATTGAAGTTAATCGTTGGGGCTATTGTTATTATTGCCATTCGAAACTAAAAAATTGCATTTTCTTTTTTCATGCGAGCTCATAAATTTGGTGTTGTATTTTTTTTCTCGACTCGTTCCTATCTCGTGCCATGGCAAGTTTGTACTCCTTGCCGTTGTTCAATTGCTAACTCTGACATTTTTTCTAATCATATGTTTCAACTCTACCAACATTCCCGACTACTTTTCCCTAGCTCTTTTTTTTTGCCGGATGAGTTTGTTGATCGTTTAATTGGTCTACCATTGTTGCTTATTATAATGCAAGCGAGGGTGCGCTCGCCCCCCCCCCCCCCAGATACTTGATGTCATACGAATTTTAAGTGGGCTATCCTGTTGGGTAGACACAGGACACGCTTCTATTCAGTCGATGATTACAGTTTTGAATCAATCGCCTTGTTGAATCTCTTGCTGAGCCTTGTGCCTGCCACATCTGACGACTTAAAAGTATATATATATATATATATATATATAAAGTATATATATTATAATTTGTTAGTTTCAATCTGTGGACGATAGTTTTTGATTTCTTGATTTTTCTCCTCACATCACACAGCCAAAGGGACAATTTTTCTGTAAGGGTCGTTTAAGTTTCAATGAGCGTTTACGATGCGCATGGTTTTATCGGAAATGACAGCCAATCCACTCAATGACTTATTCATTCAATATATCGGGTTAAGGATTTTTTGTATTGATGTTATTAACTCTCGTTTACTCGTTGTCTGATCCCGAAATGAATCGTCTGATCATTACAAATATTCTCCGCTACACTTTCTCTCGATTGAAAGCCATCCATACTAAATTGCACGTATGCTTTCATGGCTTTTCTTCGGTTTACTTACTTACTCGCTGTTTTTCTTAAATAAAAGTACGAATCTCGAAAGATTGTCTGCATTTGGTTTTGCAAACAAGATCTTTCAGTCGAAAAAAGTGTATTGTGAAAGCTCTGTGTTGTTTTGATTTTTTTATTGAGGACATAGAAAGGGAGGTTGCATGTTGGCAATTATTGGTTTCAAGTTGATCCAAAAAAGTGACTTTGCATGCAATATTCAATCTAAATGTTTTTCAACTACCTCTCACCTCAATCTATTTGAGACATTAGGAATGTAATAATTGGACAGAACTGGGAACTTTTGTAAATATTTGTATAAGCCATAGGCCCTATGAATGACCATCGCTAACATTTGCAGGACTACAAATATTTTTTGTTCTTAATAAAAAATTATTAGGCAACAGAATTATAACATCGATGAATGTCTAGATAGGAAATACTCCAATGGCCTCATTTTGTATTGCGGATATATCATTATAACTTTTTATGAATCAGTGTAACTACTAAGGATATATCTTTGTATAACTACTGGATCCACAGTCTAATGTTTAATTGCTAATTATATTATGATTAAGAATGATTTAACAAATTACAATAGCCTTTTTAATTATGTAGGGAACGGACATTTTCCCCCGGACATTTCTCCCCCGGATTTCCCCCCCCCCGGGATAGAGTTAGAGTTCACGTTTTTATAACAAACAAAACACATTTTTTTAAGATTTAACATTTATTGTTTATATTTAATAAAATATTATTAATTGAATAGAGTGTTTGGCGTGCAGCCGTAAAAGAAAATAAGGGTTTGGGTTAGGGTGTTCCAATTGTTAAAAGTTTTTTTTTGTTTTCTCGGAGTACAGCCGTAAGAGAAAAAAGGGTTAGGGTTATGGTTAGGACTAGGGTTAGGGCTAGGGTTAGCATCCCACTAGTTACTTCGTTAGGGCTAGGGTTAGGGTTGGCATCCCACTAGCAAATTAGAGTTTACGTTTTTTATAACAAACAAAACACATTTTAAAAGATTTAACATTTATTGTTTATACTTAATCAATTATTATTAATTTAATAGAGTGTTTGACGTGCAGTCGTAAAAAAGGTTAGGGTTAGCAGTAAGGTGTTCCAAGTGTTAAAAGTTTTCTTTGTTTTCTCGGCGTGCAGCCGTAAGAGAAAAAAAAGAGTTATGGTGTGGTTAGGATATGGCTAGGGTTTGGGTTAGGGTTAGCATCCCACTAGTTATTTTGATATGGTTAGGGAGTTAGGGTTAGGGCTAGGGTTAGGGTTAGGGTTGGCTTCCCACTAGCAAATTAGAGTTTACGTTTTTTTTATAACAAAAACACATTTTTAAAAGATTTAAGATTTATTGTTTATATTTAATCGAATATCATTAATTGAATAGAGTGTTTGGCAGGGACGTTTTCAAAATTAAAATTTTTCTTACTTAGAATTTACTATATATTTTTTAAATTTTAACATTACTCAACCTAGTAATGATTCAATGCGTATACTGGAATCCTTCTGGCGTGTGTAGACAATTTGTCCCCTCTGCTTTCCAAAACTTAAATTTTTTAACTTAGAGTTTACTATATAATTGGTTAATTTTTACTTTACTTAACCTTGTGATGATTCAATGCGTATTGGATTCCTTTTTGCGTGAGTAGACAATTTTATATCTGAGCTCGATTTACCAATAACTGCAGGGTAATAAACAGTGTATCAGCGTTGGTCCATAGTTTAGCTGTTTTTTGTGCCAAAATACAATCAGCAGACTCGTGAAATTGTACCCTATTAGTGGTATATTGATACAATGTTGATTCTCTCACGGCTGTCTACATCAAAATTATTATTATTATTATTTATTACACAAAAATAAAATAAAACTCTACCCATTCCATTTTGGACATCCTTTTTTGTTACTATTCCTGTACTTGCCCCTGCAATGTGATTACATCACTGACTCATCCCTTTACACCCAGTGGTGCACCCAGAAATTCCTGGTAAGAAGATGTAATTCAGAAATTTTTCAAGTTCTTTTAAAAAACTGATAACTGGTGAGGGGTAGTCGTAAGTATTTTTCAAATTTTTTTCAAAGGCTTCCACTTTCTTTTCCCAAAAAAGCTACAACCATTTTCCAAAAAAACAGGTATTATACCCAAACAAATTTCAATTGATACTCTGGTGGGGGATGTCAGTAAGCTATAAAATGGCGGAAAAATTTTGCCCCCCCCCTCCGGAAAATGCTGAATTTACGTCCCTGGTGCTTGGCATGCAGCCGTAAAAGAAAAAAAAAGTTAGGGTTAGGGTTTGGGTTAGCAATAGGTGTTCCGAGTGTTCAAAGTTTTTTTTGTTTTCTCTAAACGCAAATCTTGCAAATAAAATTTAACCAGCTTTTTGACTAGCTAGGAAGCTGAAACTTCAGCATAGCTTTATATTGGATGATAATACATGATTCGATTAAAAAAAATTAAAAGAAAAAAGGGTTAGGGTTAGGGTTATGGTTAGGGCTAAGGTTGGCTAGGGTTAGCATCCCACTAGTTACTTCGTTAGGGTTAGGGTAGGCTAGGGTTAGGGTTAGCATCCCATTAGCTAGTGAAAGTTCACGTTTTTATAACAAACACAAACATTTTTAAAAGATTTAACATTTATTGTTTATATTTTATCGATTATTATTAATTTAATAGAGTGTTTGGCGTGCAGCCGTAAAAAAAGATTAGGGTTAGGGTTAGGGTTGGCAGTAGATTGTTCCAAGGGTTCAAAGTTTTTTTTGTTTTCTCGGCGTGCAGCCGTAAGAGAAAAAAGAGTTAGGGTTAGGGTTAGCATCCCACTAGTTATTTCGATAGGGTTAGGGCTAGGGCTAGGGTTAGGGTTAGGGTTAGAGTTACCCAGTAAACATGGTAACCATTTTGTAACGTTTCTTGTCCGTTACTTTTCAGTTACCTGGTTATGAAAAGGTTACCTGGCCCAAAGCAACTAAAAAGAAACGTTTCTGCAACGTTTCCAATGTAACGAAAAAGTAACATGTAATTTGCGACTAAAAAGAAACGTTTCTGCAACGTTTCCAACGTAACGAAAAAGTAACATGTAATTTGCGACTAAAAAGAAACGTTTCTGTAACGTTTCCAATGTAACGTAAAAGTAACATGTAATTTGCGACTAAAAAGAAACGTTTCTGTAACGTTTCCAATGTAACGGAAAAGTAACGTGTAATTTGCGACTAAAAAGAAACGTTTCTGTAACGTTTCCAATGTAACGGAAAAGTAACATGTAATTTGCGACTAAAAAGAAACGTTTCTGTAACGTTTCCAATGTAACGTAAAAGTAACATGTAATTTGCGACTAAAAAGAAACGTTTCTGCAACGTTTCCAATGTAACGTAAAAGTAACATGTAATTTGCGACTAAAAAGAAGTTACTACAACGTTTCTAATGCAGCCAAAATGTAACGATTTGTTTTATTCATAGATATCTATGGTTTTATTATTACGGATAATATAAAAATCTTTTATAGCATATATAATTTTATAGAAAAAGTAAAGTGTTTGTTTATTTATAAAACTCAATTGCTAAAAAGCATTTAATAAAGACGCTTAATAAATGGTATTTGCATTGTGTCGTATTATATTTTCCTAGATTTTGTTCTATCTCATCGGTTCACTGAGAGCGTCGAACGAGTCGCCTGGGATGAGATAAGATGCTAATCAAAAGTTAATTAACGACTCGCTTCTACAGCTCTTGTGTTAGAAATAATTTGAAGGTACAAAACAAACTATACTGGTTAAAAATCACCAATCAATTCGAAACATTAGATTTTTAAACCATTTGAAACCTCTGCTTCCTGCTGCACTACTACCCCTGCGCTGTTTGTGAATTTTTATTTTATTTATTTATTCGTGTTTTAAGAAAAGACCTGACAGAACGCAGGAAATCATAAAAAATAAGCAAAAAAACAAGAAATTAAAAGAAAGTCTGTCTAGTCTATAACGAACATTCAATATTCCGCTAATTATAATGACTGGCAATAGTTAATTTTAGACAATAATAATAGAATAACGTTATTGAATCAGCTAATAGAGTTGAAAGAAGTTAGGTTAGTAAGAGTCATAGAAGAGCATTCTAATAATAAAGTTACAAGCAAAACTAGCAGAGTGATGTTGCATTGAAGGGAGTACAAAATCATGTTTCCTCTTGCGAAGAATATGACCATGATTTATCATTACGTGGTCATATTCATTTGTAAACATTTCACTTTCATTCACACTGACATAATCTAAATGGCCATATTCTCAGGTGAGACATTCTTCTTGCTTGACCAGCGAATTGCTTGATGTCACAAGTGTCTACCAACCCGTGGGTAGTCATAGACACCTTTCACTCTTCCCCATCAGCAGTTTTTTCATAAACTGTTTGAGTTTTAACTTCGAACCCTTTACCAGGAGGTGTAATTTCTGCCGGTATAACACTTTGGAAAGAAAGCAAGGAGCTAAATCTGGCTCTTGTTTAATGCCTTTCACAGAACTAATATTGTTTGTTTCTTGTTCCTAATGTTCATTCTTGCTAAATCTTGACAAGAAACATAATCTTTTTGTTAAAAGAATGAGGTAATGTAAATAAGCCAAAGTTGAGGCTCTTTGACATTGGCTGGCAAGTTGGTAAGCTCCGCCTCCATACCAATTACGAACAACTTATATATAGTCTGAAAGTGCGCGAAAAATCTGTTTGTTGTGAGGTCACGCCGTTGTTGTTTCAGTAAATCTATCGTGTTTTGTCTGCATTTGCTAACATCTAACGAGTTTAGTTCATTCTCATTGTGTTATAATAATCAGTTAAATTCGTTGTGTTATAATAATCAGTTAGATTTTTTTATCGAAACTTTGTTACAATATGAAGAGCAGTTAGATAAAATTAGAGCCGATAATTTAGCAGATATGTGGTTGGACAGTTTACTAATATATGGGAAGTTTTGAAAGAAATTAAAAGTAATCTGGCTCTTCTTGTTAGTCCGCCAACGACAGCAGTTAATACGGCAGTTCCGGAAAACGTTCATTTCCCCATGCACTCCATGGAGTTTGACCAGTTGGATTCAAAATTAGAATCTAAAGAATTATTTGATGCTCTGGTAAGTCAATTACAGCATGTACTTAGATATCTAAAATTTTTGTATTAGGTTATCACTATCATAAATTCAAACATTTGTATAGGTGATTGACTTATAAAAGCTTGGGGGAGACACAATGGCAGAGGCGTGTCGTAGGCTGCTCCGGTACACCATGGATGATGGGCTGGCTGAAAAGTTCAATTGGAAAGGGAGTGGTGGTAAAAGAAAAATGGAAAGCACTTTTTCAAAGAACTTATCATTAGTTAGCTTAACTAAACTATTAGCAAAGTCATTTTAAAAATATTAGATATCTAACAACTATTTTTTTAAACTATTTCTCAGAAACTCTCCAAACCAATAGACGCTTCCACGATTCGTCAGCCAAGGAAATTGAGGTTGTGACAAAGAAGTGGATAAAGTTTGCACATGAGAGGCTGAACCGCAAGGAAAAGAAATGACATTTATATAGAGCTCAAAAAACTTTCTTTAAATAAACTTTTTATAAATTTGCAAATATTGTTTCAGTTTTGTCTATTGATGAACGTATTTGAAGTGATAATAATTTGCATGAGCAAATAATAGAGGAGGTTTCTAAAGCGTTACATTGTAAACGTTTCTAAAACGTTACACGGGAAACGTTTCTAAAACGTTACACGGGAAACGTTTCTAAAACGTTACACGGGAAACGTTTCTAAAACGTTACACGGGAAACGTTTCTAAAACGTTACACGGGAAACGTTTCTAAAACGTTACTCAGGAAACGTTTCTTTAACGCACAGCCGATGAGCAAAACAACCGAAAAGAAACGCGTTTCTTGTAACCGAAAATGAACGGTTAAGAAACGTTACAAAGTGGTTACAATGTTTACTGGGTAGGGTTGGCATCCCACTAGCTACCCAGTAAACATGGTAACCATTTTGTAACGTTTCTTGTCCGTTACTTTTCAGTTACCTGGTTATGAAAAGGTTACCTGGCCCAAAGCAACTAAAAAGAAACGTTTCTGCAACGTTTCCAATGTAACGAAAAAGTAACATGTAATTTGCGACTAAAAAGAAACGTTTCTGCAACGTTTCCAACGTAACGAAAAAGTAACATGTAATTTGCGACTAAAAAGAAACGTTTCTGTAACGTTTCCAATGTAACGTAAAAGTAACATGTAATTTGCGACTAAAAAGAAACGTTTCTGTAACGTTTCCAATGTAACGGAAAAGTAACGTGTAATTTGCGACTAAAAAGAAACGTTTCTGTAACGTTTCCAATGTAACGGAAAAGTAACATGTAATTTGCGACTAAAAAGAAACGTTTCTGTAACGTTTCCAATGTAACGTAAAAGTAACATGTAATTTGCGACTAAAAAGAAACGTTTCTGCAACGTTTCCAATGTAACGTAAAAGTAACATGTAATTTGCGACTAAAAAGAAGTTACTACAACGTTTCTAATGCAGCCAAAATGTAACGATTTGTTTTATTCATAGATATCTATGGTTTTATTATTACGGATAATATAAAAATCTTTTATAGCATATATAATTTTATAGAAAAAGTAAAGTGTTTGTTTATTTATAAAACTCAATTGCTAAAAAGCATTTAATAAAGACGCTTAATAAATGGTATTTGCATTGTGTCGTATTATATTTTCCTAGATTTTGTTCTATCTCATCGGTTCACTGAGAGCGTCGAACGAGTCGCCTGGGATGAGATAAGATGCTAATCAAAAGTTAATTAACGACTCGCTTCTACAGCTCTTGTGTTAGAAATAATTTGAAGGTACAAAACAAACTATACTGGTTAAAAATCACCAATCAATTCGAAACATTAGATTTTTAAACCATTTGAAACCTCTGCTTCCTGCTGCACTACTACCCCTGCGCTGTTTGTGAATTTTTATTTTATTTATTTATTCGTGTTTTAAGAAAAGACCTGACAGAACGCAGGAAATCATAAAAAATAAGCAAAAAAACAAGAAATTAAAAGAAAGTCTGTCTAGTCTATAACGAACATTCAATATTCCGCTAATTATAATGACTGGCAATAGTTAATTTTAGACAATAATAATAGAATAACGTTATTGAATCAGCTAATAGAGTTGAAAGAAGTTAGGTTAGTAAGAGTCATAGAAGAGCATTCTAATAATAAAGTTACAAGCAAAACTAGCAGAGTGATGTTGCATTGAAGGGAGTACAAAATCATGTTTCCTCTTGCGAAGAATATGACCATGATTTATCATTACGTGGTCATATTCATTTGTAAACATTTCACTTTCATTCACACTGACATAATCTAAATGGCCATATTCTCAGGTGAGACATTCTTCTTGCTTGACCAGCGAATTGCTTGATGTCACAAGTGTCTACCAACCCGTGGGTAGTCATAGACACCTTTCACTCTTCCCCATCAGCAGTTTTTTCATAAACTGTTTGAGTTTTAACTTCGAACCCTTTACCAGGAGGTGTAATTTCTGCCGGTATAACACTTTGGAAAGAAAGCAAGGAGCTAAATCTGGCTCTTGTTTAATGCCTTTCACAGAACTAATATTGTTTGTTTCTTGTTCCTAATGTTCATTCTTGCTAAATCTTGACAAGAAACATAATCTTTTTGTTAAAAGAATGAGGTAATGTAAATAAGCCAAAGTTGAGGCTCTTTGACATTGGCTGGCAAGTTGGTAAGCTCCGCCTCCATACCAATTACGAACAACTTATATATAGTCTGAAAGTGCGCGAAAAATCTGTTTGTTGTGAGGTCACGCCGTTGTTGTTTCAGTAAATCTATCGTGTTTTGTCTGCATTTGCTAACATCTAACGAGTTTAGTTCATTCTCATTGTGTTATAATAATCAGTTAAATTCGTTGTGTTATAATAATCAGTTAGATTTTTTTATCGAAACTTTGTTACAATATGAAGAGCAGTTAGATAAAATTAGAGCCGATAATTTAGCAGATATGTGGTTGGACAGTTTACTAATATATGGGAAGTTTTGAAAGAAATTAAAAGTAATCTGGCTCTTCTTGTTAGTCCGCCAACGACAGCAGTTAATACGGCAGTTCCGGAAAACGTTCATTTCCCCATGCACTCCATGGAGTTTGACCAGTTGGATTCAAAATTAGAATCTAAAGAATTATTTGATGCTCTGGTAAGTCAATTACAGCATGTACTTAGATATCTAAAATTTTTGTATTAGGTTATCACTATCATAAATTCAAACATTTGTATAGGTGATTGACTTATAAAAGCTTGGGGGAGACACAATGGCAGAGGCGTGTCGTAGGCTGCTCCGGTACACCATGGATGATGGGCTGGCTGAAAAGTTCAATTGGAAAGGGAGTGGTGGTAAAAGAAAAATGGAAAGCACTTTTTCAAAGAACTTATCATTAGTTAGCTTAACTAAACTATTAGCAAAGTCATTTTAAAAATATTAGATATCTAACAACTATTTTTTTAAACTATTTCTCAGAAACTCTCCAAACCAATAGACGCTTCCACGATTCGTCAGCCAAGGAAATTGAGGTTGTGACAAAGAAGTGGATAAAGTTTGCACATGAGAGGCTGAACCGCAAGGAAAAGAAATGACATTTATATAGAGCTCAAAAAACTTTCTTTAAATAAACTTTTTATAAATTTGCAAATATTGTTTCAGTTTTGTCTATTGATGAACGTATTTGAAGTGATAATAATTTGCATGAGCAAATAATAGAGGAGGTTTCTAAAGCGTTACATTGTAAACGTTTCTAAAACGTTACACGGGAAACGTTTCTAAAACGTTACACGGGAAACGTTTCTAAAACGTTACACGGGAAACGTTTCTAAAACGTTACACGGGAAACGTTTCTAAAACGTTACACGGGAAACGTTTCTAAAACGTTACTCAGGAAACGTTTCTTTAACGCACAGCCGATGAGCAAAACAACCGAAAAGAAACGCGTTTCTTGTAACCGAAAATGAACGGTTAAGAAACGTTACAAAGTGGTTACAATGTTTACTGGGTAGGAAGCTGAAACTTTTATCATAGCTTTATATTTGATGATAATACATGATTCAATTAAAAAAATTAAAAGAAAAAAGGGTTAGTGTTATGGTTAGGGTTAGGGCTAGGGTTGGTTAGGGTTATCATCCCACTAGTTACTTCGTTAAGGTTAGGGTTAGGGCTAGGGCTAGGGTTAGGGTTAGCATCTGACTAACTAGTTAGAGTTCACGTTTTTATAACAAACAAAAATACATTTTTAAAAGATTTAACATTTATTCTTTATTTTCAAACGAATATTATTAATTGAATAGAGTGGCGTTCAGCCGTAGAAAAAGGTTAGGGTTAGCGGTAGGGTGTTCGAAGTGTTTAAAGTTTTTTTTGTTTTTTCGGCGTGCAGCCGTAAGAAAAAAAAGGGTTATGGTTAGGGTTAGCATCACACTAGTTACTTCGTTAGGGTTAGCATCCCACTACCGGCAGGTGAGCCATGTCATCCAGCATTCCACCAAAAAAATGTACGCGATTTTTTTATAAGCTTTTGACAGCCCCAGCTCATCTCATAGCCATAGCATACAAGTTATTGTTCTGTGAAAGTTTTTAAGTTATTATAGTGTATTTTATTTAATTGTCAAGAAACAAATGTTAATGTTATATATGTTAAATATAACTAAATATAATGTTTTTGGCTGGCTAAGTGTGTGTTTCAGATTTTGGTTTAACTAGCTGCCAAATGTTTGACATGGGGAAAAGGTTTATTGGGTGGGTTAAATAGTTTGTCTAAAAAATGTGACATTACTTTATGGACGGCCCCAAAAAGTCCTGTTTTAACAGAGGATTTGTTTGAGCTGTTTCAACGTTCAGTTTAATCCACAAGTCTTAAACACAGCCAATTAGATACCTGACCTAATTTACGGCAGTCAAGAACAGATAGGTAATGAGTTATATTAGTACTTAGTACGCAATACATAATCATACAAATAATTTAGTACAAAAGTGAAACTGTTAAAAAAACTCATAAAAGTACAAATAAAGTTAAGAATAACTTTGTTTTGTGGCTATGGCCCATCAGCCCCAACTAGCAATCTAGCAATCGTATATTCATATTATCTATGATAGTATTCTTCTTTGGTCTTCGGATTCGATGTTTTTAACATTTTTACACAATCTGAGTTATTCGGTTGAGTTATTGGAATTACTCAGCGTATTATTTAAGACCCGGAATATTACGCGACGAAATAATTTTAGAATTTATTGATGTTGATTTTAATTTTTGACTTAGTTTGGAAGCTGGGCGATAAAATGCGTTATTTTATCTAGCAGAGCTAGCAGAAAAATCTAAAATACGCTACATACCCAATATATATGCGATTAACTTGTTTATTTTTGTACAAAAATGCCACTTAAAGGAAAACCATGTTTTAGTGGATTTATTTGTGTTTTATTTGTTGCCTGGATCATGTATGGAGTGTTTGGAGAGAAAGAAGACACAGGTAATCAAGTTCTATTATAATTTACAACTATAACCATAATAGGTCGTTGTTTAGAGAAGTTTTGAATATTAGAATAAATATAGTTATTAGAGCTAGCAGTGAAAGGAGTTTGTCTTAAAATTTATCTGGGTATTTATTGTTTTTTTAAAGGTTATATTTAGCAGCACAAGTTTACCTTACTAGTAGTTTAGTTAGTGTTTGTTAGATCCAAGGATTTAAGATGATTGACTTGGCAAACTATACTTTTTTGTATAAAAAAGAACTTTGTTTATTTTATAGTAAAAATTGAATAAAAATAAATAAAATGAATGAACAAACAATGAATAAATCAACGGAAGCATAGAAATAATTGCAATTTATGCTTAGTTGTGCAATTTTATTTTTAATTTCTGTTATAAATATTAAATACAAGGTTTTTATGTTGTTATGCATGCTTCAGTTTACATTTCTTAGTTGTTGGTGCTGTTAACCTTATTTTGATTCTTTTGTAGGTTATCTTTCGCTTAATGAAATGCTTTCTTTATTTCTGATAAAACTCACACAAAGTAAAGCCCAATTAAAAACATTAATAATGATATTGATTGATACGCCTTTAGAAAAAAACACTTTGAATTTTGAAAAACCACTTTACAACATTTTTTTAATAAATCATTTGCAATATTTTTCCTTTTATATATAGTTTTATTTATTTTTTTTTATAGTTTTATTTATATTTTTTTTATAGTTTTATTTATAGTTTTTCTGTGATTTATTGTTGCTTTATAGCATAAATATATTATTAACCTCAACTGAAATGAAAGATTATCCCCTCTTGAGTCTGTTGCTGAGTCTCAGGATTGCTCACATGAAACCTCTAGTCAATATTAGATAACAATGTTTGACTTACATATTTTTTTAACTTCCGTACTATTTTTATCTGTCTAGTTTTTACTTACCAGAACCGAGTTGGGCTTGAGGACCTGTTTGGTAGTTTTAGAGTCAGATTGAAAAAAAAGTTGAAAAAGAATTTTTTAAAGATTGGAAGTATTCTATGAAAATATGGAAATATTACTTTGAATCAGTTGATATGATTGTCATGTTGGAAGAAGAGATGAATGGGGAGGGGGAGAGAAAGAAAGGAAGAGAGAGAGAGAGAGAGAGAGAGGGAGGGGAAGGTTGTGGAGAGTGAAAGCAGTCAGGTTAAAAGTAATAAAGTATCATTATACAAATGAACTGAGTTATGAGGTAAGTGTATGCTGTGCCTTCTCTATCAAGGCTTGAAGTAGAGAGACTACTAATTAAACCTGATATATTTATTTGTATGGAACAATTTACTAGTATTTTTACTTTTAAATCAACTAAAGTTGTGACAGACATGTTTATATTTTTTATTTTATATATTTTTTTTCGAGTGGAAGACATCTTGTTAAGTTTAATTTAATTTATTTCTTTGTTTTATGCGTTTGTCATCTTGTGAATATTTTTGAAGATTTTTAAAAACATATACTTTATCAACAAAACATCAGGTATAGGACAAAATAGCCTCAATAAAATGAGATGTGAAGAATATGAGTTGCTAAGAACATTTGCTTTTGAAGACATAGATATTGATGCTCACACTTATTCACTCATACTCACTCACTCACTCACTCACTCACTCACTCACTCACTCACTCACTCACTCACTCACTCACTCACTCACTCACTCACTCACTCACTCACTCACTCACTCACTCACTCACTCGCTCGCTCGCTCGCTCACTCAGTTAACCATGTTGGTTGATTGGGTGTGGTGATGCAGCGATGGTATAAACGATGTGATGTAAACGTTTGCTGTCTGGGTTTTGCTCTCATTGTTGCCCTCCAAGAGTTTCCCATACTGAACCTAGAGAGAGAGAGAGATAAAGAGAAAGGGAAAAGGAGAGATTGTTAGAAGGGAGATAGAAAAGACAAAAAGGAGGGGAGGAAGAGAACAAAAAAAACGAGGAAGAGAGGAAACAGAGAGAGAGAGAGAGAGAGAGAGAGAGCCGCAAAAAAGAGAGTACTAATGTTTACAATCTCGGTTTTTCCCATAACATTTATTTGCTTCCCAGGGTTGTTTCGTAGTATTAATCAAGCTTGTTTGTTAGGATCTCCTTTTATATGATTGGGAAATCTACTGTAAAGGAGTCGTTGGGTCTCTTGTTGTCTTGTCTCATGTGATGTAAAAGTTACAAGCGATTAAGAATTAATGCATGAAAGACTTGTAGTTCATGGCAGTAGTTTCTGGCTGTTGTCACTGTGTTGGTTATCTGTTGATGGTATGAGAAGTTAAGTTGATGTGGCAATTCATCTTATAGAAATTTTTTTTGTGTGGAATTTATTTTATGAAATTTATTTCAAGCAATAAATTTCATAAAAAAAATTAAACTTATATTAATTTTGTTTTATGCGATGGTAAAGAGTTGAAGCTTCTTCAACATATATTTTCTTGAAACTTGCATGTCTCCATTTTTAGGGTGACAGTTTGTTGTTTGTTTGTTTTTTCAATTCTATTTATGGGTTTTAATTTTTGGTGGAATTTGATTGTGGTCATTATGTTTAAGTCGTGTGATGTGAGCACAGAATAGTAGCTATAATAATAAGGCTAATAGTCATACCACTATAACTACTACTACTACTACTAGTACTGCCCCACCAAGGCAGAAGGAAGCAAGTCACCAAAACGTGATTTCGTAATAAACAGTAATAAACAATAAATTTAAACCTAATTTAGGTTTTACTTGTAGTGCTGGGACATGATTCCTTTTGTCATGGGTTATACACAGAAACTATGCAGAGTAAAACCAATTCGTATATAATATAATGTAGGTCTTGCTTTCTACTTTTAAGCAGACAATTAATCTAATTTTAGACCAAAAGTGGACTTGCTTCCTTTTGCTCTGATTATTTCCAATATTTGAAAAACTTTAAACATCACACTGACTAGCATTCACACACACATTCACCCACACACACACACACACACACACACACACACACAGCACACACACACACACACACACACTGTCATCGCCATGTAGTGCAATCATCAGGAATAGGTTCCATCAGAGCCACCATCTCCTCTTACCATTTCAAGCCAACCAAAACAAATTTTCCATTTCTTTCCACCATTCCAGAACCGCAGATACTCGACGGACCCTCGAATGCGACCGTATTCGTCGACAGCAGTCACTTCTTCACGTGTCAGGTGAGCGGGCACCCGAGGCCGGTCATCCGGTGGCAGAAGAAGGACAACGACAGCGGCCGCTGGAAGGAAATCAAATCATCAAAGAGGACGCCCCTTAAAAACTACCGGATGAACTTCCAGAGGATTCTTCCGATCGACGCCGGCCAGTACAGGTGCACCGTCGGGAACGTCAAGGGGACTGCTTACTCGGCCATTGCGTATCTTACGGTTAACGGTTTGTATTCGTATAACAACTCTTCGATTGCATTCAATCTTGTCGTCTTCTCTAGAAATATTTCATTCACCATTAAATGTCCGATTTTTTTTTTCCCAATCGATTGACGATTCACTGAAATTGTATACAGCCAAAGCGACTATCGTGGAAGGCCCTCGCAATCAGACGGTCAACTGGGGCGCCGAGGTGAGATTGTCTTGTGAAGTTGTTGGTATTCCTCTGCCGCTCAGGTCCTGGTACAGGGATGGAGTTGCGGTTTGTTTTGCTTGCGTGTGAAAAAGATAAACGATTTTTAAAAGTTCATTAAAAGTTCATTAAAAGTTCATTGAAAGTTCATTAAAAGAGATATAACATCTTTCAAAATACTTTGATTTTTTTTTGAAAGTTCACTTTTCAACATAACATTGCAAAGTTATTGCTTCTAATACTAGTTGTATCTGCAGTATTGTAACTATTGTAGAATATGTAATGCGCCTGCCTCTGAGCCTGCTTGGGGAGATTATATAAAACCATGTGGCTCTTTTAACCAGGAAATGTAATTAGTTGAAACATATTCTCAATATTGTCTTGAATATATTTGATCTATTCACATTTGCTGATTTAAAGAGCCACTTCTTTTTTTGTATGCTTTTATTAACTTTCACTTGTCCGGATGGCCATGGGATGTCTGCTGAAGTTTTTAAGTTCGGAACATCATTATAAAATTTATGCACTTCAACAAAATTTATAGTTGAATTATACACAAATAATATTTAAGAAGCAAAAATTAATAAAAGATAAATTAACGAAACATGTTAATAATAACGTCAAAAACTTTCATCGTTATAGTATGAAATTTTATAACTGTCTCAAAAGAATGTTTTAATTTTTTAAAATTAACTTTCACTTGTTTCTATAGCCTCTCCAGGCAAGTGGTTATATACATGCTGAAATACTAAAATACAGTTTGCTATTATTCTTTACATCATTTCTGAGTGTCTATTTCATCTGAGTGATGAAATTGCAGAGTAATGATAATTGGGTTTTTTAGTTTCTGCTTGTTGATAGCTTTTTCTATTTTTAGACTGCAGATCATTTTTCATTTTATTATTTTCTTTTTTTTGGATTAGATTTTTTTTTATATAATCTGTATATACCTCTGCTTTGTACATTCAATACACGTGTGCTTCCCTGCCTTGTATACATGTTTAATGTGTATTCTCACTTAGTATATTTGTATGTATGTATGTATGTATGTATGTATGTATGTATGTATGTATGTATGTATGTATGTATGTATGTATGATCAGTTTTTTTTATAAATGTATTCTTGCATTTTGTTTGTCTTTAAGAAAAGTCCTTTTTTAAAAAACGTTTTTTGAAATTTAAATTCCGTGCGAGCGAGATGAAGACCAATACCAATGTCAATTGTGACAGGAGCTGTGTGTGACATTTTCAGACTTACTCCTTCGTCTGTGACTAGGCTGTAAAATGTCACTAGGAGATCACCACCACCATCATCATCATCATCATCATCATGTCATAAGCATGATAGTTTGACCTTTGGAAGTAAAAAAAAAATCTGGGAGAAAACAAGTTTAAAAAAAAGAAGAAATGGATGAATCTGTTCTGTCAATCAGAAGAGAACTTATTTTTTCTTTTTCTATCTTTTTTGATTGCTCGCTCGCTCGCGCCTACTCTGTGACAGTCGAGATGGATGGATTTGCTAGTGTGACGGCCGGCGCTTTGAAGTTTAATAAGGTCTTAAGTAGACGAGGTGTGGAGTTGAGAGTACACTTGTCACATTCTTCTTCTATGCCGTGTCGCTGCCAGACAGGCAGGTAGGTAAGTAAGTAAGCAAGTAAGTAAGTAGATAGGTAGGTAGCTAAGTAGGTAGGTAGGAGGTAGGTAGGTAAGTAGTCAGATCGTCATCGTCATCATAACCTACTGTGGTGTCAGATCTTTGAATTAGGTGTCCCCATAGTAACACTTCAGATAGAGAGACGTGTAGCTGGAATTGTAATTCATGGTGTTTATGTATGTATGTATAGCTTTGCCGATGCCGGGCTAAAAAGATCTTTGCAGGGTCGTCCTGAATTTGTCATCTTCAGGGATTCTGACAGCTAGCTCCTTTAAGACGACGACGATCGAGATTTGAGCCTACTGCGGCTTTGAAGATAGAATGTCGTCAGTCGTCTTTCTTGTGGTATCAATCAGTTTTATGTTAGCCGGTGAGGAGAAGTTAAAGTTTGCTGTTTGATGTTTAAATTCAGGAGTGAAAATAGAAATAGAAATTATCTCTCTTATGACGAGTGAATTCCAGACAGATTGGTCTTTTTTTATTCTCAGCAAGAATTTCTGGGTGTCAGCCGATCAACAGTTTTTATCATTTTCAAATCCTATTTAAAAGCACGACGACGACGATGATGATGGTGATGATGATGATTATAACAAGGAATTATAAACATTTTCCTTCTTCTTAGTGCTGCGAACTCTGGTTCATATGAATGTTGTAAGTGAACCGATATTTTCTCTCTATTATATTCTGGAGAGAGAGAGAGAGACGGAGAGGGAGAGAGAATTATGCCAAGAATGTTTTCCACATTTTCGGACGACACTGTTGTACTTTAGATTGCCTCACAATAACAGTAGTAGAATTTCAACAACATGATCTTATTTGTGGCTGCTGCCGTAGATGGGGATGCCGGCGGCGTCGAGTTGTCTTACGCCGAACATCCAGGAGGGGAAGGGGGAGGGGGGGGGGCTATCGTGTGCTGGTCCCTGGTATGTGCAACTCGTGCCAACTGTTCTGCACCTGGACCTGGACGGATCAGACTACGGTTGGTTCAACTTCTTCGTAAATATGACCTAGAGGTGCTGTCGGCTCGGGACCTGATGCATAGGAACAGGAGGAGGTGAGATGGAATTAAAATGAGGATAAGCTGGTTTGAGATGAGATAAAAACGGTGGCCAGTTACACAATGTCATCGGACAAAGTCTCGCGGACAAAATTTGGTGAGGACAAAATGTCGTTGAACAAAGAGTCATGGACAAAATGTCGTGGGCAAAATGTTGTGAAGACAAAGTGTCGCGGTAAAAATATCACGGACAGAATTCCTGGGACACGACACGTGGTCAATGCAATTCGTAACACAAAAGTTGATGTAAATGTGAGAAAAGCGATAAGAAATCTGTGATTTTGATGTTATGATGACTAATCATAAATGCTTGATATGTTAGCTACTTGAATAACAACATTCAATAACAGACTCAAAGATTTATGTGCCTCATGCCCTGAATAACCTGTTCACTAACTTTTTATTTATTTTTATTTTGTGGGCAATAAGTTGGACATTCTTTCTCTAATGGGATATTATGTTTCATGCACGTGTTAAGCTTTAAAACAGTTACAGTAGCCAGTCGTAATTTGTGGGTGGCCTAAATACTGCAAGGAGTAACTTTAGAATTTAATGAATGCTCATACCTGCCTTTTTTGGATATTTTATTTTTACATCGATACACGAAGAAACATTGTAGATCTCCTGTAATTCACTGGCACAACAACAGTCTTCATCTACAACAACCGTACAAACCAACATGAACAAAATGTTACATGAATATTTCATGTGTCAATAAAAAAAAAGATCTGTTTTTTTTTGAAGAACATAAACACCAAATTAGTTTTTGTCTCTTTCATAGATCTCTGATATGTTGTCATTGCTCTTGTCTCATCACTGACGATCTGAGATTCTATTTGTTGAGATTATTAAAGGCCTTTTTTTTAATATTTTTGTTTGTATAACGTATAACTTGATGCTGCTTTAAGCAGCTACTTATAAATCAGAAATTGATACCAATCACCATGACAAAAAAACACTAGGTTTTGTTCACGACATTTTGTCCGCGACATTTTGTCATCACGACATTTTGTCATCACGACATTTTGTCATCACGACATTTTGTCATCACGACATTTTGTCATCACGACATTTTGTCATCACGACATTTTGTCCTAGATGACATTTTGTTTACGGCATTTTGTCCTAGATGACATTTTGTTTACGACATTTTGTCCTAGATGACATTTTGTTTACGACATTTTGCCCAACGATATTTTGTCTGCGACATTTTGTACTCACAACTATTTGTCTGCGACATTTTGTCCTAGAACGGAGAAAAACGAGTCTGTTTCTCTGAGAAGATATTACTGGTGATTTACCAACCAACAATGTTGATTTGAAAGATAGTAAATTGCATTATTATTAGGTTGTTACATGACTTCCTAATCACAGCGATAATTCTTGTCATTAGTGTTATCATCTTCATCAGGATCACAACAGCAGTCTTCTTTATAATCGTTAATCATGAAAACGGAGCTCTTTAATTACTTCTAATGTCCTAAAGACTTATTTAGATGTACTTTATGGGACAGCTGACATGCCACAAGCTTCTGATATGTTATAATGAACAATTTAAGCTACTACATGCATGTATGCATACATGCATACATATATATATACATACATACATACATACATACATACATACATACATACATACATACATACATACATACAACAGACATACATTACTTGCAAAATAAAATATACCTGATGTGGATATTCCCATGAAGTCCCAGTTCCCAGCAATCCAGTAAGTACAAGCAAGTCAGGTCACCCATATTGCATTAGTTTTTCAATAATAATAACCCACAAAGTACCAGATACCCAATAAGTACCTGCTACCCAATAAGTACCTGCTACCAAATAAGTACCATCTACCCAATAAGTACCTGCTACCAAATAAGTACCTGCTACCAAATAAGTACCTGCTACCCAATAAGCACTAGCTACCCAATAAGCACTAGCTACCCAATAAGTACTGCTATCCAATAAGTATCTGCTACCCAATAAGTATCTGCTACCCAATAAGTACCTTCTACCCAATAAGTACCAGGTACCCAATAAGTACTAGATACCTCCACCGGGGCCATCTATCAAAGGTCACAGGAAGTAGTTAAAGAAAAAAAGCAGACGGCATGAACGTTTCTCTCGTGACTGTGTGAAACCGTCGGTGTCTTGTTGGGTGTGTGTGTTTGTTTGTGCCTTTGTATGTTCTAATATGTGTCGTGTGAGTTGTTTATATTGTCTGTGCGTAATGCTTTCTGTTTCTCCTAAAATTTTTACTGACAAAATAATTAATTTTGTACACTTAATTACCGTCGTTGTGCGATTGCGTTACGCCAAGCTCTAACATGCGTACGTACATACATACATACATACATACATACATACATACATACATACATACATACATACATACATACATACATACATACATACATACATACATACATACAGACAGACATAGAAAATTATGTATGTTGATATAATACCCCTGGTATAGAGATAAAAATCCTTGGCTGTGTGTGTGTGTGTGTGTGTGGAGATATAGGGGGATATGTGTGACCTAATGTTAGTCATCATATATGGGAGAAATTCGCTACTGTCATGCTGGGACTGGGACCACGTTGCCATTATTTCATTCATCATTTTATTTCATTTTCACTCTGTTGACACCCATTTTAAATCAATCCTATCACTCACACTCACTCACTCACTCACTCACTCACTCACTCACTCACTCACTCACTCACTCACTCACTCACTCACTCACTCACTCACTCACTCACTCACTCACTCACTCATATCATCACATTCATTAATTCATTCATTTATTCATTAAGTAACTATTCGTCCATTCATATATTTAATTTTAATGGAGGCTTAATTTAAAACCTGTTACCCTTTCACTCATGTGTAAATGGCGTTTGTTTTGTGCGTGCATATTTGTATATAAATGTGTGATGTCTAGATGTGTGTGTGTGTGTGTGTGTGTGTGTACTTTATTTACTAGCTAGTTAGCTTTCTTTGTTTATGTTGCGGTGCAAATTCTCTTCAGAAAAGTTCAAAAATGTAAAACTGTAATATTTTTTATTATTATTAATTAGAAATTGTTTATTTTAAATCTTCTTTTAATCGCTGTGTTGGTCCACATTCGGTGCATTCCACCACCACCATGGTGGCACTCGTAATTTATATCTGCGGGTACTACTACTACTGCTACTAATACTACTACTACTACTACTGCTGCTACTGATACCACCACCACTACTACTACTACTATTACTACTACTACTGCTACTGCTGCTGCTACCACCACCACTACTACTACTACTAATACTGCTACTGCTACCACCATCACCACCACTACTACTACTACTACTACTACTACTACTACTACTACTACTACTAACACTACTAGTAGCAGTAGTAAGTAGTAGTAGTAGTAGTAGTAGTAGTAGTAGTAGTACCACAACCGTCGTCAGAACTATTAATGCTTATTGTCAGTTGTCGTTGAGATGTATTTTCAATGCATAGTATCTGCTAAGTGCCCGTAGGTGAATGAGAGAGTGAATGAATGAATCAATGAAAGAGCAGCTGATAGTGAATGAATGACTTTACTTGTTAGCGACAAAGTCTGGTTTGCCTAGTGCCTTGCTGTCGCTGTCTGTGTCGATGGCTCTCCTACCTGGGTCTTTCTCTGTGTCATATCATCGTAGTAGTAGTAGTGAACTAACTTTGGTGAGATTGAGTTGTAATTCTCTCCTCTCTCCCCTCTCTCTCTCTCTCTCTCTCTCTCTCTCTCTCTCTCTCTCTCTCTCTCTCTCTCTCTCTCTCTCTCTCTCTCTCTCTCTCTCTCTCTCTCTCTCTCTCTCTCTCTCCTCAAAAAAGAAACACACACTTTTCAATATTTTACTTATAAATTGTAACCCTCTCTTTTCTTTCACCTCTCTCTCTCTCTCTAGCACTCTCTCCAGCATTATAACTACTTATATCTTTCTCTCCCTCATTTTCTCACCATCTTTTACTTCTATTTTTATTTTCGGTAGTATTTTTCCAGAAACCTTTTTAAGTTCTTCTGTTCATGCTTGTCGTTTAGTTCAACTCATTTGGTCTCTCTTTCTTACTTTACTAGTTTCTTCGTCTTTGCTAACTAATTTACCATTTCTGTCTACTTGCCTCTTGAATATAAATTGTATTATTTTGGTTTTCATTGTTTTAATTGCTTATATTTACTTTATTACATCTATATCTATATATTTACATAACTCTAAAAAGTAAGTAAAAAACAAGTTTAATTAAATTAGTTAAAAGGACTTGATATTCTTTTCGGTTATTTCTTTAATGTTTTGTAATATCAATTAATCAATTTATAATTGGATTAATTAAATGATAAATGTTTTTCTACGGTGGCAGGTCACAGACGAAGCGACGCAGAAGGCCGTGACGGGGCCGTTTCTGACCGTCAATGCCACGGAGACGACCAAGTACGAGTGCAGGGCCGAGAACAAGCACTTCCAAGGGGTCACCAGGGTCAACATGACTGCATACATCACCGTCATCGGTCTGTTTGCCTGAGGGATTTTTAAACAGTTTAAAATCATAAATATTAATTTAATATTTTTTAAATAATATTTTATAGTCCTCTACACCAGGTGTTTTAAGACTAAAGTAGCTATATGTAGGTAGTGTACCTAAGTACTTCCTGTCGTGGATCATTATTTGATCCTTTTAACTTTCCCCTCCTTCTTTCTCCAAGCTTGGGACTGGCTTGCAAAAGCAAGGCAGAGTTGTTCTAAATATTAATTGTTTTAAATCAGTTAATGTGCGAGTTTATTAATTAATT
Source organism: Erpobdella octoculata (assembly GCA_963978895.1). Lineage (NCBI taxonomy): Eukaryota > Metazoa > Annelida > Clitellata > Hirudinida > Erpobdellidae > Erpobdella > Erpobdella octoculata. Next base: position 3,087,560 of record OZ022241.1, on the reverse strand, counting down.
ATAAAATGTAATCACAACTCATTCGTTTGTTTGACTTCTATTACAACATCGTTCTATCAAACCGTAGACGGCACTTGCGCCCCGTACAATCGGACGACGTGCAGCAGCGTTCATCCTCTGTCGAAGAAAGTCTTCACAAAACTGTCGGACCTGGACTACTCGTCTAGCATGGAATCCCTTCTCGAAGGTGCCTTCTCCAGCATGGACGAAAACGTGACCGGCGTCTGTCGCAAGAGTGCAGTCGTGGCGTTCTGTAACGTCGCGTTTCCTCTCTGCGACGAGACGGTCGTTCATGCCAAGCCGCTTCCACTCTGCAGGTCCTTTTCATTGATTATTATTATTATTTTTCCGCTTGTTATTAATTTTGACGTTAGGATCCGTATTCTGTTGTTGATGGAAGAAGATCTCCGAGAAATAATTTATTGATGAGTTTTTCTTTTGGTTTTGATGTGAATCTCGAACACACACTCGCACATTGCTCTTTATACACACACACACACACATAGCGACCTGCTACAAATTCTATATATATAAATTAAATTTTATTGAAATTTTGTTTTAATTTATTTCTTGTTTCATTTAATTAAATTTTAAATAAATTAAATTAAATTTAAAAATTTTTTATTTCTCTTCATTTTCCATTTTCTCTCTTTCTCTGTTTCTATCCTTGATTTTTTTTCATTCTCGAGGCGTTAGCCTTGACGGCAAGTTTTCAAAGAGTCCATTGTTCCACCACCGCGTATATATAACTATCCTTTTCTATTTCGCACCTGCTGCGTGGTGTTTCCATTATAACTTTACAAATGTGTTTTACTTTCTTTTGTTGTTTCTCTTTCTTCATCTCTACTACTCCATTTTCTTCTTTTTTTTCCGTCGAACGAGATTCGTATGAGTTACGATCTCCTCCAGGTTGCATGGAAAGTTTTTCCATCTCAATTGAGTTCACAACGTTACTTACGTAGCTCGGTTGTCGGTCCAATTTTTTCACAAATTTTTTATATTTTTTTTCATTGCATTTTGAGGCTTCTTTGTTTTAAATTATGACTGAATTGGGTTGCTGTTTATCGACTAGAGTGCCCTGCACGAACCCATTTTTGTAGGCCTGGCCTGCCTTCAACTCGACCCCGGCTCGTATTACAAGCTCAATATCCACGACCTGACATTGCCTTTTCAGTCCGTTGCTTCTGTTGACTTTTGTCTGGCCAGTTTTGATAACCAGTCTTGTACGAAGCTCTAGTACCAACAACGAACATAAATTCTAAACAGCTCGTCGGAATTAACTAACGTTGTTCGAGTACGAGATAAATTATGAATATTAAAATTTATTTATTTATTTCTCATCAAAATAATTGAAAGTATTGCGCTGTTGTTACCCCGTACAGGGAGTCATGCATGGCAGTGAAAGATTTGTTGTGTTCGGAGTGGTGGACAGCCAGTGGGGTTCCCTCGTTCTTCGACTGCCAGGAGCTTCCCGGACGGGACACGGGGGAGTGTCGTTTTGTCGATTTTTTCCCGATTTCTCCGGGGAATGCAACCAGTGAGATTTTAAATTTTTTTGTATTAATTGAAATTAAATTTAATAATATTTAAAAAAAATATAATTTTGTGGTTACATTCCTGATTTGAAATCAGAAAATTTCGTCCCCAATATTCTGTTAGAAAATCGGTTGAGCCTTCCTTTAACCTGATGAATTTGATATACTTTTTTGAATTTCATTACTTTCAGCGACCTGTTACAAGGGGTCGGGAAGCGGCTACGCAGGCTCGCACAGCACCACGGTTTCGGGATTCGATTGTCAAATGTGGCAGGAAAAAGGACTGCACTTGTCAGCTTTTCCGATGCTGGAGATGAATTTCTGCAGAAATCCGGGAAGCCTGAGGAAGCAGCCGTGGTGTTTTACCGCCGGAAATTCTATCGGGTGGGAGTACTGCGACATCTCAGCGTGTGGTGAGTTGTTGCCGATTCGCAGTTGGTTGGTGGTTGATGATAAAACATTTTGTGAGGCTAGGTTAGTTTATTGGTCGCAGTTGGTTGGTGCTTGATAATAAAAAATTTTGTGAGGCTAGCTTAGTTTATTGGTCTATCTTAGATGTATATATACATATTACCGCAAGGTTATGCGGCGTTGCCCGGGTGTTTTTGAGGTTTATTTCTCATTTTTTGACGATTAATAAGCTGATTTTTTTAAATTGCTCAATGAAGACTACCGGCATTTAAAATTTCATTCGTATTTCTCCATTGGTTTGAATGATATAATCGAACACACACACACATTGTCATATATATGTGTGTGTATATTTTTGGTCATTTATTGATTAATATATTTGTTTTTATCTTAATGTCATAATTAGAAATAAGGTCTGTTTTATATCTCTAATTAGAATATATACAATAATTAGAAGTGCTTCTACTTTAGATCAACTCTGTAATTAAAAAATTTATCTGTTTTATATCGTTTCTATAAATGATAAAATATTACTATTTTAGTTCATCATAGAATTACACAAACTCGTATTTTTATCCAGGTGATCAAACATCAGACAATCTGAAATCCGATGAAAGCTTACTACCGGAATACATCTTGGCGGTCGTTGTGGGTGTTGCCATCCCCTTCTGTGTCGTGGCGATCATCTTCTTCTGCAGACGCTACCGGCAGGTCAGAAGGCGCACTGTGCCGCCCGCTCCCTCTCCGGACAACGAAAAACTCATGACTGAACTTCAGCAGCTTCCGACGGTCGAGGTGGTACCTCCTTCGACCGCACAGCAGGGGCTGTTCGCGAAGTACGAGTTCGATCGCAATTCCGTCGTCCACGTTTCGGACGTGGCCGTCGGCGCATTCGGACCGGTCTTTAAGGCTCGTCTCAAAAGCAGGACGAACTCCGTCTTGGACTCCAGCGTGTCGGAGTGCAACGCCCACGACTCCGAGAAGCAGTACGTGGCCATCAAAATGCTCAGAGAAGGTACCGACGAAACGATCAGACATGAATTCATCAGGCAGGCGTCGATAATCGCTCACTTCGATCACCAGAACATCATACGTCTCATCGGCGTCTGCTTTGTCGGAAGTCCGCTCTGTATCGCCCTCGAGTTCATGGCCAAGGGTGACCTTTGCGCTTTCCTGCCGTCGTTTAAACCGGATCATTATATTTTTTCTCCCAAGTATTACATCCGCCAACTGCTCATCGCCCAGCAGCTGGTTTCCATATTGGAGCACCTGGAGCGACTGAGGTTTCTCCATCGCGACCTGGCTGCGAGAAACTTCCTGGTCAGTTCGGAGAACTACACCGAAGACGCTCCTCTCGTAAAGCTGGCAGACTTCGGGCTGGCCGTCAAGCTGGACCCCGGAGAAGATCTGCACATCGGCCTGGAGACGGAAGCGATAGCCGTGAGATGGACGGCACCGGAGTCCATAAAACAGGGTCATTTTTCTTTTGCGTCCGACGTCTGGTCATTCGGGGTTCTCCTGTGGGAGGTCTTTTCGTACGGGGACCACCCTTATAATTTCACCCAATCGCTCGACGACGTTTCCAGGCACGTCCTCAGCGGAGGTCAGCTGGAAACTCCCTGCCCCGAACATCCGGAGATCTACGAACTGATGCGCAAGTGCTGGATCATCCAGCCCGGCATGCGATGTTCCGCGGCCTACCTCTCCGCCTCCCTGAGTAGCATCCTCGGAAATATTCGGAACTCGCTCAACTCTTGACCACCGCGACCCGAGTTTCGTGATTTGTTATCTTTTCCTGGATTTTATAACTTTCACTTTCTGTTGTGCATTGTTTTCTCTCTTTTCTTTTTTTTTGTTCATTTTAGTTTTGCAATTTTCGTGTTTCTCGTTTCAAATCGTCGTGTTTGTTGCGCAAATCTCCGTCTCATATCATGAATTCAATCAAATTATACATATATTCATATATGGTTTAGTTCTTGAATTATGTCATCACTTATGTTGTTCATGTTGCTGTTATTATTAGACTTTTTGTTTCTGAGATCTTGAACAGATGACAGACATGCTTAGCAATTGAAAACAAGAGTATTAATTGTTTTTCTCTTTTTTTTTGCATTCTTTTTTCTTTGGCTTCCACCGTCACACATCGTATTGTTAATTTTGGCATTAAACTTCACCACGGCGATGACTCGGCCACGCGGTAACGAGTTTGACATTGTGCCTCCCCCTCTCTTTCGTTTTTCCACCCCCCCATTCCTCTCGATTGCAAGTTTCAGTCTGATGATTCAAAAGAAAGTTCTTTGGTGTTTTTTTTGCGTTTACGAAAAATCCAGGTGCAGATGTCGGACCCGCAGCTTCCTGTTTCAGAAGAAGTTTTCTTAATCATGTTATTATATTTATATATAAATAAATAAATATATAAATTCATATTAATTTTGTATGAGGAATGCTGCATCAAAATGTTAAATTATTTTCAAATGATAAATTTTGCATAGCACCATCTCAGGCTACAACACGGTCACCATAGCAACGACAATGGCAATTTCACTATTGGTCAGTTTTTTTCTTCTCATAGATGCCCTTTAAATGGCGCTGTTTTAGGAAATTAAATGCCTTTTAGCTTGCACGTCGCTCCCCCCGACTCGTATTTCCTAGACTGTTTGGCTCCTCGCGAGCCAGTGCGTTCGCTCAGTTTTTTGTTTCGTATGCGATTGTCGTATGTGTTGTTAGCTTGGCTATAATATATTTTTAAAAAAATATCTATTTTTATCGATTGTTCATATTATTCTACATCACCGAACGAACAGTTATTCTTCTTCTTCTTCGTTTGTTTGTTTGTTTGTTTACGACGCGAACAATTTCACTCTCTCTCTCCATCACAGAGGAGAAGATCATCATTATCATCACCGTCGATGGAGCGATCGGTTCTCGCCTTGTTTAGATTCAAAATTATTTTTTTTGCGATTTTGAAATGTTTTTTTTTTCCGTCACAACAAATCATTATTAAACAACGTTTAATGTTCCAGTTGATCATCGAAACGACATCGCACTAAACCTCTTAATGTCAGTACAAAAACTTCACTCTTTGCATTGCAGGCTGCCCCTACCTTTTTTTAAACAGCTTTCACTGTATCTGACAAACAAAAGAAACAAACACGATGCACAGATCATTTTGAATCATTTAAATCATAGACTTGTGTTGGAGGTAATCAATCAATTGTACGTACATGGCATATCTGATTTTTAACATAAATTCTAAATTCTATTTGAAAGAGAAAAAAACCTACATTCTGTCAAACGAATCAATTCGTTTCCAGCTAAAACTCTCCGAACGAACGTAATCGACTCGATTATAAAGTAGCATTTACTGTACGCATTGAATAGACAAAGTAGAAAAAATAGGACATGTGCTTTTTATGAATATTCATGATAACAATATTTATAGGTTCAGCTATAAAATGTTTACAAACAATAATAATCCACGCAGCGCAAATGGAAGTATACCATCCAGGAGCAAAAAAGGACAACAGGCTCGTCACGATCCACTCAGCTTTTAGGGATAGCACAAAAAATGTCAGCCTATGAAATTTCTTATAGCCTAGATAAGGAACAAATGACTGAATCCATGTGTTTTTGTTTAAAAAAAAACAGCAATCCAATCATTTAGACTTCTTCATTAACTCAGTTTATATTAAACCAAAACTAGATCATAAGTGCTGTGCATGGGAAGTCTATCTGCATAGTTTTCTTATGGTATGAACAAAACATGATTTTCTTATTCTAATAGATGAAAACAAACATCCTTGGGCAACCGAGATACAAATACAAAATTAAAGCAAAAAAGTTAATTTAAACCATCCTCGCTAGTGACTGACTGGCCAAAAAAGATGATGACAGTTATGGATACTTTTCCAATACATAATAAGAGGTGAACTTTTGAAACCACTAGACTGAAGAGCGGATAAAATCACAGGATATATATATATATATAACACTAACTTTAGAAGCACAAGATTAAATCTTAAAGTATTGTATGCATTTAGTTACAAAATAAATGTTAAAAGCAATAGAAAAAAAAACTGCTTACTTTTTTCAGCTACACTGTTTAACAACTATCGAGCATTGTGCACAAGCTTTCAAGAGTCAATGTTTAATAAAGGAAGATAAAAGTGTGCTAACTTTTACTGATAATTATTATAAGGATGCTGCTTTTTCAAAAAATATTTTCTTACAACATTCATAAGTAGCGTTAAGAACTTTAGATAAATAAATTTGAAGTGAAAATAGAACAAAACAGTCAAACTTTGGTCAGAGTGTAACCAAATAGTCACACACACACACATATATCTCTATTTATATATAATAATAATAATAAAGTGACTGCTTTGACATCTCCATAGAGGCACTACTGCTGAAGATGTCTGATAAAAAACGACTATATATATATATTTATACAAATGATGATAAGTAACTTTTTTTGCTTAATATGTATAATTACGATTACACAGCATCAATGCATGCCATTCGCCTACAATGATTACAAATGGCTTCGTCTCATTCGCATGAAAAAACAGCAGCAGCAGGAAAATCTGGGATATTTACAAGCATGTACAGAAAGAGATGAACGTCTAATCTCTGCAGCGATCCCTACGGCATGACACAGTAACACAAACTCACGCGTCCAAAAACTCACGCATGCACAATAATTCACGTGTGCGAATAGAACGATACACGTACACATAGTTCTAGGAACGGTTCTTGGTGAATTACAACGTCCGTGAAAAAAAAACACGCGAGACGAGCAGGAGAAGGGAGACGGACGCAAAAAAAGTGAACGTGGAAGAAACAATGGAAATGGCAGAGACGATATTTCTTTGTGCGCACAGGTGTGCAGTCATCAGTTCTCCACGGCGATCAGGTACGTTCAGTGTCGCAGCGGATGACCTCTGTGAACAGTGTTCAAGTCATTCTCCATCAGTTCTGCTATGCTCTCTCTAAGAAAAAAACAAACAATAGCAAATGAAACATCAGCCTTTATTCGATATTCTTGCTAGATTTCAAATAATAACCGATCATCAAAAACTAAAATGACTAGCGAACATTTCAACGAAATCACAGTCATTCCCTTACAATAAAGCAGATTTTTTACAATGACATCTAGTTCCACCGAGCAATGACCAGGAATATTATTAAAATTATAATTAATTATTGATTAATAATAGTAATAATAATATTATTATTTAAATTATTTATTGAACAACCAACCTGATGGCCAGTATCCATTCGTTCTTCTCTTCGGGTGTTGATGCTGACATTCTGTAGACGCTGTGTTTGCCTGAAAAGAAGAAGAATAAATGAACGAAGGAATGAATTACTTAACAGATAGACTGATAGATAGAAGAGAAACAAACATAACTTAACAAATAATAAAAATAATTTTTTATTTTAACTACAGACTACAGAGTCATTATCATAATTTCTAAATGACTTCTTTCAGCAGCCTGGCTGATGAAAATTTTATCCTCAACAATAAATTAACATAATTTATGAATAACTTAACATAATTTATTTATTCATTAATTTTCCTGACACGAGGCCACGAGACGAAACAAAACAAAACAAAACAAAAAGATATCTGGCATTCACCTTCGATGACTTTCCCTTCGGAATCAGTTTTGCAGGCTTTGATGACATCGTTATTGGCGGAGTACAACTCAAAGCAGTTGCCCTTGCTCTTGTCCGTAACGTCGCGGACTTGTATCTTCTCCAGAGGTATGATGCCTTTTGGTTCTTTGTCCTGCGAAAGAGAGAGAGAAAAAGATAGTTCTTTGGTATAATTCATATTAGAACGAACAACCGCATAAAAATAATAATAATATCGGTATTATTCACCTAGTGTTTTGTGATTGGATTTGATTGAAAATTCAAATCTCCCAGCCACAACCACAGCAGAAAGATCAGTTTTTTGTACATTTGACATGATAGTACTTTTTGAGACTAGCATCTGCTACTTGTACAAATGCTTATACATCATCTATAAATAATTATACCCCTGTACCATACGGCTCCATCCACCCTGTACCATAATGCTCTATACACCCTGTACCATAGTGCTCTATACACCCTGTACCATAGTGCTCTATACACCCTGTACCATAGTGCTCTACACACCCTGTACCATATGGCTCCATCCACCCTGTACCATAGTGCTCTATACACCCTGAACCATAATGCTCTATACACCCTGCACCATAGTGCTCTATACACCCTGTACCATAGTGCTCTATACACCCCGAACCATAGTGCTCCATCCACCCATTTGAAGTCAGGCACTCACACATCCACTTCTAGATGCACAGTCAATACTAGACTTAGAACTCTCTCTCTTCAGATTTGAATTCCAGTTAAAATGAATATCCAATTTCATTTCAGGAGCAGAAATGGAATTGGGTCAATTTAGATACGCTTCCATTTATTGGAGAGGTCATTCGAGGTACGTCCCCATTCATTAAAGAAGTGAAATCAGGTGGTACTTCTCATTTAGTAAAGAGACCAATCCAGGTACTTCTCATTCAGTAAAGAGACCAATCCAGGTACGTCTACATTTATAATAGATGTCAAAAGGAAAGTGCCGATTTATTAATGACATGTGTAACTTCAATCTTGTATTGTCTTTTAAAGGCTTACAATAATGCCTAGCAGTTGCAGCAGATAAAAAAGTGGCAGACACAAATTAAAATTTCTAGACCGTTTGCCAACAGACTTAATCGTTGACTAAACTACCAAAGAAATTACATTTAAAAAACTTTTAAAACATTTTACAGAAACCAAATAAGGATTATTATATTAAAATTAAAATGATTTGAAAATTATAAAAAAAAACTCTCAATAACTAACAGTGGTGAAGAGGAAGTAATAAAGACAATTGTCGTTCAATATGAACCATCGTCTCTTCCAGCTCTTGTACCTTCCACCTGATGCAAGATCAGACGAACATGTATGTATGTGTGTATGTATGTATGTGCGTATGTATGTATGTATGTATGTATGTATGTATGTATGTGCATATGTATGTATGTATGTATGTATGTATGTATGTATGTATGTATGTATGTATGTCTGTATGTGTGTGTATGTATGTATGTATGTATGTATGTATGTATGTATGTATGCATATAAATATATTATAACAATATACATACAAACTCACAAAGCACAGTTGCATAAAATCTCAACTTCTCCACAGGGCATTTCACAAACCAGCTACACAGACAATGGAATTTTGCATGCAACTTTTGACACACACACATAAAGTTTCTGGCCCACCTACATGCAAACATACATACAAACAAACAAACACTGGCCCTTGATTTGATGCATTAAAACTGTCAAGCAACAAACAAACAAGCCAAGCAAGCCAGATTAATAAATAAATAGCATTTTAATGTTCTGCTTGTTAAGTATTTCCACAGGAAACATGCAGGCTACAAACACAGGTAACACACAAACACAGGTAACACACAAACACACGTGGGCAGAAACAGAGTGATTAAGCTTTGCAAAGCTGCATAGATTAAGAAAAATTACTTATTCTTCAAATTAAGCTGATTTATACTTGAAACCGATCTTGATTGTAAAATACAGAAGTTCAAGTATATTTCTATCTTCAAACATATTACAAATTTCCATCTTTGGTTTCTTTGGTCATATGACGGATAGCAAGGATAGGGGTATGAAAATTTAGTGGCTTCAGATGAAGATACATGAAACCACAGACATAGGCATATAGAGTTCCCATTCACCAGCAGATTCAAAAGCCAAACAGTCCAGATGGGGTAAAAATTATCATACATTTTCAAAACGGTAAAAGTAAATAAACAAAAAACAGGGGTTTAAATAAGATTTGCAGTAATTTCAATTACTAATTTTATAACATTTCACTGCATATTCTATAACATCGGTTTGAAAAATGATAAATTTTATTTTTTTCTAAGAAGGTAAACCATTTGTCAGGAGACAAGATTTAATCTGTAGGTGGAAGCCGGCCCTTTTAGTTAGTTAGGTAGTTATGATGACAGTGAGTGGGATGGTGACATGGTGAAGGAAGGAGAGAGAGAGAAAGAGAGGAGAGATAACAAGACACTGAGAGAGTGTGAGGAGAAAAAAAAGACCTTTTTGATAAGGTTAAAAAATTCTGCCCCTGATTTCTCAAGTCATTTAAAAAACTTTTTTTTATTCCATTTCAAGCTGAAACCTGTTTTCTTCTTTTTTAAGTTCTTATTTCATCGAGTTCCAAGTAGTGAAAAAGTTAAAAAAGTTCATAGGTCAAGTCAACAAGCAGGGTGCTACTACTCTCAGAGAGAGAGAGAGAGAGAGAGAGAGAGAGAGAGTAATTGAAACCCCACTAAATAAAGATTGCTAATAAGATCTAATGAAAATAATTTAATTTAATTAAACTTAACTATAAATAGATTTATTAAAAAAGAGATAAACAACATCAAAATGGCAGTTCAACAATTGAAATACAAAATATTAAATGACAAAGACAACAACAACAACACAACACAACAAAGAGCAGCAATTTTTCTGTCATTGTACACCAATAACGAATTTCAACACAAAACAACATTTAACTGTGAGTAGATAAATATTGAAATGAGTATTATTGCAGAATTGTAAAGGAAATGCAATCATGCAAAAGTACATGCAAATCTAGTAAATAAACGAATAAATAAATGAATAATCATCTAAGCTATATAAAGAATATAAAGAGTTTTTAGGAAAAGAGTTAGGAAGTTATAGCATAAAAATATATTTGCATATAAATTATTGAGTAGGTAGGTAGGTACATTAGGCTGGTATGCAATAAAATGCAATATGATTTAATTAGTAAATTGAAACAATCTCATAAACTATTATTAATTCAGCTATGGATGGATGGACAGATGAAGGAACAGTTAATGCATGGATGGATGAATTAATAGACGAATAGTTAATGCGTGGATGGACTGGCTAGCAGAAGATCACTATCAAGATCATCCATCTGAGATGCAGTAAAGAAAAAGGAAGCTGAAAGATATAAAATCAGACTGCAAATGATGCAATCTTATTTAACTTTCTCAAAACAGTTAAACACTCTCCTCTTTTTCTATCTTTCTATCTCTCTCTCTCTCTCTCACACACACACACACACACACACACACACACACACACACACACACACACACACACACACACTATTACAAACCATGAACACAACGCAGGCTTGCGGAGCCGAGCCGGAGCCGGAGCCGTGGAGCCGCTAATTTTTGTGGGAGCCGGAGCCAGAGCCGGACCTAGAGCCGAAAATATCTGGCGGCTCCGGCTCTCAAAATTTTTTTATATGAGCAGAATTTTTTTCAAGATGAAAAGCTTTGAAATTCTAAAATTATTTGATTGTTTATCTCCCTCAAATTTGAAATGTTTTAATATTTTACAAACGTCACAATAGCAGCAACAGCCTTCAATCAAATGATATCGCGCGCACACATCGCCACAAGAAATCTTTAATGAATTGTTTTCGTTTCGTTTTAGTTTGTTTACCTGCCAAATTCTGTTTTTGGTTACATTATTATTTTTGGACTTTTTTTATTTTATTCAAAATTTTTAAAACTGCATTAAAAATTAATACAATTATGTTCCAAATACACACTCGAGATGCGCTTCAAGATTTGCTTTCGTTTGATGAGTGTTTATATTCTTATAAAATAATAACAATTTTTTAATTGCATATTATTTTGTTAACTTTATAGTAAAAATATTTTAACTCTGAATAATTTTATCAAGCATTTAAAATTAAATTTTTGCTGCGCCAAAAAACAAAACGTACCCTTTCGTATACATTTAAAATCGACTAAAAACAAAATGGTCGGTTTTAATATTTAACAATTGTCATATATGTAGAGTAGATAAACTAATAAAGTGTAAGTATAAACAGTTAAAAATGTTTCAGTGAAAAATTTGCGCAAGTTTGTCTCGTGTGACACCCCCTTTATAGGGAGCCGGAGCCGGGAGCCGAAGCGGTCAAATTTTTGGGAGCCGGAGCCGAGCCGTGGAAAAAAATGGCGGCTCCGCAAGCCAACACAAGGCAAACATTTGTCATGAAGTTTACAGTCAAGGAGAGGAAAAAGAGGAAACTTGACTTGAGACCAGATTTGGACATTTTTTGAGAATCAGAAGTGATTAGTTAGGTGCTTTACGAGCTATTGCTAATTGCTTCGTAGAACCAACCTGATTTTCAGGTAATTCAATCATTCATTCATCGATTGCCCACTTATATTTTCACTACAGGTGTAATTAAACTAATTAAGGAATTAATAAAAATGTAAATGGTCGATGGAGAGAAATAAGAAAAAAACCTCTTCGAAATAATTTCATTAAATATAAATAATTTAATTATTATGGAGAAACTAATTATCAAAAAGATTAATTAATAAAAATGATAAGAAAATTAGTTCCCGGCAATAACTATTTAATATGATTTTTATAGCCCTAATTAACCCAGAAAATATTAATAATGAAAGAACTTCCATAGAATCTACAAGAATAAGATGCTTTATTTCCTAATTCTGCATCACATGGGGTTTTATCTAGAAGAGAGGTTGGTGGGCATGGGCCACCAATTCAACACTTAAATATTTCATCTATGTGACATGTCCAATTGATAATATTTATTAGAAACATTTAAATAATTGATAAATAATAATAATAACATTAATAAATAGTAATAATAATAATTTCTTAAGTAGATGCACTCCTTAATTCATTCATTTGTTAATTAATCATATCCATCACATAATTTGTACAACAATAATTGTACTATCTAAATTTTACAATAATTGTACTATCTAAATACAAAGTTACTAAAATAGAGTCGAAAAAGGCGATTTTCTAAAGGCAAAGTTGCCTTAATAATAATTTTCTCCATAAATAAGCAGAAAATGCAATAACAATAAAAATATAATAACAAAAAAATATATATGTTAAAAATATATATGTTGAAAACAAATGGTCTAAAATATGTAACCAGAAATAGATAAAAAAATTTAATACTTATAATAAAGAGAAACAAGTTATGGTAAGATGATGTGGTGAGAAAACATTGATTCAACTAGTTCCTTTGTCAAAAAGGATATCATCTTAACTAACAATGAAATCCATTCATTGTAGACTAATGTGGGGAACATTTTTTTGAAGGTGTTAGCTGATGACAGTGTGAAGGTGATTAAGTGAGACAGTAATATTGTGTGAGAGAGAGAGAGAGAGAGAAAAATTTACAAGAAACTTGTATTTTATAATATTTACGACAATTTGTTAAGTAATTAAAAGCTTAAGTAAGCTAAATAATTAGAACGATAATTAATTAATGCACATTTAGTTAGCCGTGAAGATGAAAATGTTATTAACAAACACAGCAGTAATAAAAAAAATTATTGCTTAACTATAATAAAAACAATAAATATAATAATAATCAATTAATAATACCAATAATGAATTAATAATATAGTTATTAAAAGTATTTAATTACAATAATTATATACCTAAGTACAACTCACTCAGTTTTGATGATCCTGAAATAATAATTAATAAAAAAAATTACATGTAATAATTATTTATCAAATAATAAAAATAATGAATTATTTAAGAACCGGTTTATTCTCACAGAATTACAAAAGAATCCAAGAGAAGCTGCTAATCTACACAGGGAAGGCAAACTGAACAGGTGGAAAAGCAAGGTTAGAGGAGGAAAGATTAACTGGATGACTAAATGGATTAGCAGATGATTGAAACCTACCAGTTGAAAAAAAGTAAAGACAAATATGTGTATATATTTATATATATTATATATACAGAAACGCTATACAGTTTGAAGCCAGATGAGTCAACTAACTAATTCCCGAGAATACAGAAAGTAAAAAGTTACTGGAAAATAATAAACGGTACAATCCTGTAAATAAATATATGAAAAAGCCCAACGGACAGTGAAAATTAAATTTATGTACAAGAGTTTCTACAGAAATTGATATATGTATCAAAGTCTGTTTTGGGTTAGAATGTGTGGCCAAAGCTGATTGATAAATTTTTCAATATAAGCAGAATTTTTCAATATAAGCCAATTTTATATAAAAGGATTATACTACACACATACACACACGCACACCCCAAAAAATAAATTATTTTACTAACAAAATAAGGAGGGTTTAGCTACCAGACACAAAAAATGAAATGAGCATATAGCAAGATAACATAGAAAAACTAACTACTAGTTTAAAATAAATATCAATCACTATCACTGTAATCATAATCATCACCATCATTACTACTATCATCAGGACCAGTCTCTCTCAGAACAATGTTACTAGTGCTGCTTGAGTACAAGATCAATCAACTTACATCTGCCACCAGCTTGTTGGGTTGAAAATGTTAATAAGGATATTTATGAAACATAAGTTGATTTTAATGTATTGATTTATTTTCAATATTTGAGAGGAAACATTACACCGAATGAATTAATATTACAACAAGGAAACTTGTAAACACTTGAGAATTTTAAAGAAAATTTACTCTGATGAAGCCAGTAAATCTATTTACAATTCCTATATGCATTTATACAAACATGTAACTATTTACAAATTATCGAGAATTTCTCAACGGATAACTCAAACCCATGCATTAAACAAGGCAACCCCACAGTGAAGCCGATCCAACCCCCTCCCCCTACTTGAATTTAAAGTATTTCCAAGCAAGGAAGTGACCCTAGTAGTAGTTGTCAATGTTATCTCAAACAACTAGAGGTCTATATGCTGTTAACACTAACACTACTAAGAACATTGTTCCATCTACCATTGATGAAATCCAATGAGTGTCAACTGGAGATATAATAGAACAGTAACAACTGGAGATGATTCAGACTTGTGACAATCTAAATAAACGACTAACAATCAATCCACTATGGATTGAGTCACGATTCTAAAAAGAAAGAAAGAAAAGAGAATTTAATAGCAAGAAAGTTATTGAAAAGACAAGCTAAAATAAGAAAGAAAAATTATAAACAGCTCATTAAATTTGGGGAATTCCAAGTCAGCAAAGAAGACCACGGGAAGGGGGTGGGGGAGCTACAGTCAAAAGAGCTTACAACCTCAAAGACCTTATAGAAAAAAAAAATAATTAATAAAAAAAAAATTATTTTTATCGAAGATCAAAGAATTGGCTGACCTTGCTTCCACAGCCATCCCTCTTTGACGGGGTTGAAGAAAGTGTGCATGAGGTCGTTTCCATCATCTTCGGGGATCTTGAAGGGTTCTTTCTTGATGCTCTCGTACAGGCTCTGTTGGACAGGTAGGGTCAGAATGCGAATAAATTAAATTATTAATTATACTTATTTTTAAGTAAATATAGAAAAAATTGAGATAGATAAATAAATAACATATTTATCACTAAAACTGAGAACAAAACAGCATGGACAGGACATGCACACGCATTAGAACATCAACACAGACATATGGGTTTTATTGCTAACTTTAAGGTTTCATTGTGAACCCGATACAACAAGAGTACATGTTGTATGAGCCATGAGCCTGGATTAAAGAAATCAGCTGGGTAACATAATTTTCTCATTTTTAAGCTGGGGATGAATGTGTGTGTTAGAGAGTACTGCTCGGGCCAATTTTTCACGACCCGGTCAGTGGTCAACTCGGCCTGGCCCGTTTTACAGGCCTGAAATCCCTGTGCTTGGCAAAATATCTCGGCCCGATCAGTTTGAAAACCCTAAAAATCACATCCCGCCCGTGCAGAGAATAAGAGAGAGAGAGAGAGAGAGAACAACACTCAGACCCTTAAATTTAGAAATCACTCAATCCTAAAGAACAAGTGAACAATGCAATGCAATCCTGATAATCTTTTGAAAATCCACAAGAAGTTTACAAACAAGAAGCAAATAGTAGTTGCAATAATTTTATAATTAAAAATTTAAGGAAAATGATTTTATCAAGGTGAGTTAAGAAATTAAATTCAGATATCTGGCAGAATCAATGAAACACTAACCAGAGCCACTACCAGCTATTTGTTTACTACTAAATTAACTTCTGTACACAAACTTAAACTCAAGCAGGAAATGTGCCCAACGACAGTATAAAAAAATTTTAAATTTCAAAGTAATTTATTTTCGATAATCAAGTTTTATATCATCATCAAGAACTGATATGCAAGTGAAGTTGAGTGAAAGTGTAGAAAAATGGCATTTATTGTACATGAACTGTCAGTGGTCCAGTAAAATAAGCATTATTATTATTATAGTCTAAAATAGTCTGTCTGTAAGCTGCTAATCATGTTATTAATGTTTCACTAACTTCCCGTTTTCAGATTAAACTGACATTTTGGTACAATTTTTTTTATAAATAATTTATTATTTCTTACTTGACCATACAATTGTTAATTTTTTCACAATTGTATGGTCAAAAAGAGAAATACTGCTACAGCAAACAAGGATGATTATGTATGTTGATGATGTTTAAATGCAAACCATCGCTTTTAACTGGTAACCGCGAGTGATGATTACAATAAATTATTTTAAAAAGTTGTATCTTATAGAATATTATAAAAAATAAATATGAATAAATTGAATTATTATTATTATGAATCATAGGAATTTGAGTAATAGTAAAACATAAAAAATAGTCAACATAATAATAATAACAATATTTATTTAATTCAAGCATCATTTCGTAAAAGTAAAATATTGAAAACAAGGTAATTTCCACAAAATGCGAAACTAAAAACACGTTTTTGCCCAAGATGAGTAATCAGGACAACAAATAAAAAAGATGTTGAGCGCATGACAATGTGTTTAACTTTTCTATTTCTGCACGGTAAGCAGAGCGACTAAAATGGCTTCGTCGTATACATTAATTATCGGAAAGTACGATAATGGATGACAGTTTAAATGAGCGTTTAATAATAAACGACTACGATTTCAATAAAAATCTTCGAACGAATCAACAACACCAAGTACTACAATTCAGTACACTCAACAGTACAGTCAACACACAATCAAGTACTACGACTGAATCCACTAAAACACCAAGTACTTCAATTAAATTCTTCAGGATGTCAGACAGTAATTTCAACTAAGCATTACAACAATAGACACCAACTTCAACTCAACGGATGACAAATTAAGATTTCAATAGAGCATCACCAAATTGTTTAAACCACTACATCAAATGTCAACCAATTAGAACATTGTTGTTGGTTTCATACATTCACTGGGTGGGTCACTGGTGGCCATAGCCAATGATAGAATATGAGCTTCAGACATGCAAGCACCAAAACGTGTCATAGAATTAATAGAGCCAGCAAGCAAGTTTTCACATGTGTGGCAAAAGACCAAATAAAAAGTTAGCAGAAAACGCTTTAAGATCAAATTTTACTTTGAAATTCATGCGCAAGGGATGCGCTAAAGACGGGCAGCTTAATTTGAGAATTTCAACAATAACTGATCACTTTATCGATCATATTACATAGAGCTGAAATAAATTATTCACAAACTCTAACGGGGGGGGGGGGTGGACTCACCGTCAGCAGCTGAGCGGGAAGATCGGTCCCTTTGTCGATGCCCTTATTCATGCTGATGAACTTGTCCAGCGTCATCTTGTCCTTGACGCTGGGATTGTGCAGGCTCGTGTTCAGCATGATGATGGAAAACGACAGAACGAAGCAAGTGTCTGGCAGTAAAAATATAAAACAAAACGTTACAAGCATCTACTGCAATCCATCTACAATCTACATGAATGTTTATGGTACTGTTAGAAAGCCCGTTGTGACTACAGGCCCTATAAGGGGGTTACTGAACCGGTGAACTTCAGGGTTTTGAACCCGCATTGCAGCGTCGTATGTGGACTTCACTTCACCGGCTAACCAGATGTCCCAAATAATAATTAATTAATTATACTAACAAAGCATAATAATAATAATAATAATAATAATAATTAAGTTTACTTTGAGGAAATAATTAAGAACACAAGATGATAACACAATCGAAAGAATAAATTGCAGACCAAACAATTAGAAATAATATGAAAGAGTATATTAGAATTAATATAATTTCATAGAATATAATATCAAAGACTATAATAAAATAGAATATAAAATCATAAAATATAATAAAATAGATAAAATATAATAAAATAGAATATAAAATATAATAAAATAGAATATAAAATATAATAAAATAGAATATAAAATATAATAAAATAGAATATAAAATATAATAAAATAGAATATAAAATATAATATAATAAATAGAAGAACCTGTGGAAGTGAAGACGCTACTGTTCAACTCGCAGTACCTCTGGGCGAAACATTCCATCATTCTGTCGATTTTCTGAGCTTCTCCGGGTAGACGGAAGCTCCACAGAAATTGTCTGGCAATCGAAATTTTGTGTTTATGAATTTTTAATCAATTGTCAGTATTTAGGTCTTAGTATAATGACACAAAATCTAGAATATACAAATGTATGTATGTATCTATATAGCGGCATTAAATTTAATTAACAGAACGGATTTTATTGAAATTTGATACACCTGAGGAGCATGGTCAGAGGGTGGTTCTTGGCAGTTTTGCAAAAATAAAACCTGCCAACTGGTTGGCGCTATACAGCCAAAAACCCGAGCAACGTCGGCTGTCACTGCTTGTTAAACATGAAATTGTTACGACCGGTAGAACCGGAACCATCTTGCCGACCCTGGCGAGTTCTAACTCGGCCGGTTCAAACTGGATGAACGAAACAGAAATCAATATTTTTAAACTCACCTCAAAGCCTGTACGAGGATCATGTCGGAGAATTCGTGGAGGTTGACGAAAGCTTTGAGCACCTCGAGGTTGAAGTCGTTCCTGCGATTGGTCGTTACGGAAACGGTGAAAGTATGTTATAGGCAAACATGTAGAATAATAATAATAATAAGATAAATAATAATGAAATTTAAATTCAAAAATCTAAAATTAGAGAAAAATATATATATATATATATATAATTTGAAATGAAGAAAGGCTTAAAAATTAGTCACAAGAATGAAGATAGGAATACTGCTGATCGAAATAGTAATAAAAAATTGTGTCATGTCAGAGAATGAAATTTGTTGCAGATGAGTAATTTATAACTGAAAAGATCGTAAAGGCGGAATGCTGAAATACTTCTCTCCGAGGTAATCTCCGATGGCCGTCTTGTTGAGTCCTTCACCTTTGAACAGAAACTGGGCGACGTCCTCGGGAGTGTTTTGCAGTAATTCGTGCTGGATGAGATATTCGATGCCCTGAATTCGAAAGAATCAATCGCAAAAAATTATTTCAACGATTTTTTTTAACGTTAAAATATTAAAAAACTGAAATATAACCAAAAAAACTAAAGATTTTAATGACAATCAGGTGTTTTGCTTAAATTTCAAGAATAACTGCCAACGCAGACGAGGTTTGAGATTTATGAATCACAGAATATAAATTGAAACAGCTTCTTATTGGCTATGCCCAATGTTAAAAACAGGTCAGCATGCAACATCTGACGCATAAATGTAGAATTCATGAAATAAGGAAGCAACTTCAGGTGATAGTCTTCAGGTGGGGCACCAGGAATAGCAGTTCTTGCTTATGGGATCACACGGTTTTACCTGCCCGAAACCAGAACGAGCCCAATCTTCTTCCAACTAGCCATGAAACTTGTACCAAAGAACAAATTAAGGGCTGACTCGACCTTCAAACGGGTGTTGACATCTGACCGATGACCTGATGGTCGCAAGTCCGGTGCGTTAACCCCCCGTTCTTTTAATGATATTATAACTTAGTAATGATGAGAGCTACCTTTTTAGGATCCATGTTAAACTTCTTACGCCCAATTGAAAGGTGCTTGGACTTTGGATTGCTTCTGCAGATGTAAAAATACTTTAAAAATGAGAGATTTAGAACTGCTTTAAAAAAACATTTGAAGGTAAACAATGTCTAGATAAGATTATAAGAAAGTCTTAAAAATTGTAAAAGTCAAACGAAAATGAAGTTCAAACATACTTATCATCGCAGAAAGTCTCTAAACTATCAATTTGTGATTCAACTTCTGCAATTTCATCCTTTAAGCTCTGCATATGAAAAATTGCAAAGTTAGTTAATATACATACAGTATGTATGTATATATATATGCCACTTTAGTGGAACGAATTACTAACTTCTTTTCAAATGTAGCTTTTAATACATAATTAAAATGCTTTCATTTTTTAAACTGTTTATTGATATATTGCCATTTTGCAAGAATTTCTGTTGAAGCTATAAACATTGATGATTAGAGATAATTTTTAACTGTTAGTAACACACTGGAATTTAGAGACGAAATAAAAAGTTAAAAAGTAAAACATTAAAAGCTATGTCAAAGCAAAGTTTTAAATCATTTTTTTTTAATTTTGAACTCATGCGTTGGGATTCTAGAGCAAATAGATTCAAATATTTAGCTCTTGTATTTAACTCCATGGTTCTTAAATGTTGTCAACCCATTTTAAAGCATTTCTTAACAAAATTTCTTAACCAATTTGTTTTTTAAGCATACTACCATACATAAGTAATCATAAGTTGTAAAATAATAATTCTGTAGGAAATGTTTCCGTTTTATAGCTGAAAGAATGTATTCACATAAAGTAAAAGATTACCCTATATGCTGTTGTCTTTATTTTTTAAAGTGAAACATTAAATAAACAAGACCTGAATTTCTTGCAATAGCATGTTCTTCTTCCTCCGAATTGCAACAAGTGCTTCTTGCTCTTCTGGAGTGAGTTCTGTCAAATTGGTCAAAAATAATAGTATTAACTTTCATATTATTAAAAAACCACTGAGTTTCGACTTGTATCTAAACGACAACAAATTTTTAAGACTGTTGTGTTGTTGAATCTTGCAATTGCCATTCTTGTCTTTACCACCGTTTTGTCGTTTTGTCGACCAAAACTAATTAACTGACGACAAATTTACTTCAATATCAATATTTCAAAACACACCAGCCGTACTGAACATAGGTCCTTCTCTGTGGTCCTGCATTTTCATTTAAAATTCAAACGAACCAGAACCAAAAGCAAAACAATCCGCCGACATGGCCACTAATAATCCCAAACTCGTTAAAAGTCACTGTGTGTGTATAAAGGTGGTGCGCGCTGCTCTTAACTCGTAGAGGATTGATTTATTAAACTACAAGTAAAACTTTTTTCCAGAAAAATGTTTATATATTTTTTATACTCTGTTTTAATTTTTTAAATTTATAAAATTAGCTTTACAATGAAACAATCTAGATTTCCAAAAAGGATTGTGATGGGAAGTGAGTGGAGTGTTAACAGGCGCCTAGCCAGTCAGAGAGGAAGAAATATTCTAATATTGATATATACTAATTGATATATATATATATATATATATATATATATATATATATATATATATATATATATATATATATATATATATATATATATATATATATATATATATATATATATATATATATATATATATATATATATATATATATATATATATATATATTGTTAGCTTGCAATCTTGTGTTTTGGACAAATATTAAAAGTGATAATTAACAAACTCTCCGTCAACCAAACCGACTGAAACTAAGAATATAGTTGTATATTCACGGCATTGCATTCTATACAATTTTTAATAAAGTTGTAAGTAAAAATCAGTTTAACTTTTGAATTCTTAAAAAATTGTTTTATTCATGTTCTAATAAATAAATAAATAATTAATTCTAAAATATAAGGAATTTGCAAAATCCTGTTTTTTTGTTTAATCATTCAATTGGTATTTAATTTCTAATATATATACTTGTTTTTCATTGCACTTCATTTTATACAATTTTTAAAATTTCTTAACAAATAATTTATATGTCAAAAAATGGCAAGAAATTGGATCTACTTTACGGTTTATCAGCTAGCAGAAACGCGTTTGTGAATCAGCTGAACGCAAACAAGATTTGGCTAGCAAAAAACTAATTCATTTTATTTTTTACAAACTTTTGTTTAGGTTACAATCTGTGTGTGTGTGTGTCTGTAGCTTTCTCTGTACGCAAATCTTGCAAGTAAAATTTAACCAGCTTTTTGACTTGCTAGAAAGCTGAAACTTTCAGCATAGCTTTATATTGGATGACAATACATTAATACATGAATCAATTAAAAAAAAAAACAACCTAATTTGAACATCTTTCGTATTTCTAAATCGAATGTATTTGAAAATAAAGTTTGTGTTAAAAAACTCGTTTTTTCCTTTACTTGTTAATAATGTAAACAGGAAATATCTGACTTTAAAAAAATCTTAGACTTTAAAAAAAATTAAATTTGTTAAGCAAGATTTTCTTAAATTTTTTTATGAAAACTAGTTTAAACTGTTGTTTTAACCGACCGCTAAGATGCTAACTGGCGGTTTACGCCAAATTGATCGTGGAACGATTCATCGTGAAGAAAATCGTGGGAATTTTCACCCTACAAAATTTTTTAAAATGGAAACTTCATTTTCAGAACACAACGTTTGAGTAAACTGCTGAATGTTTGAAAAATATAATAATAATAATTAAAAGTAAATAAGAATTTAATCGTTTGAATAAAGCTTGGCCCAGTTGGCCCATTTTCACAGGCCTGCAATATTTTTACAGGGCACAACAACTTCGGTCCGGCCTGCGGTAAGTTAACCAGAAAAAGAAAACCCTATCCTCGGGCTGCTCGGCATGTGCAGAACTTTAATGATGATAATATTAATAATGATGATAATGGTGATGATAAATGATAGTAGCAGTATTTATGACGGTCATGACAAATATCTTTTTTTAAATAGTATATACACATTTTGTTTTATTTTTAATCGGGTGGTTATAAATTGAACAAAAATAACATCTTACATATATTTTCAATTTATTTATTTTTTACATTTTTACATGTATTAATTATTAGGTTTATTGAGAAAACTTAATATTTATTTAAGTTTGTTTTTTTTATTTTGGTTCAAAGTAAACATAAAAACAGTTTTTAAATAAATAAAAAATGTTGAAATTTAATATTTAATATTTAGCAAATTATTTTATGTTTTAAAATTTATTTTTCTGCTTGAAATGTTTTGATTGTTAGTTAATGTTTTTTACCAAATAATAGTTCAACTTGTTCATAGTTTTCATGCAGTGTATTATATAAACATAGAAGCAATATTTCGAAAAATATAAAAAATAATTTCATGTCACAGATCATATTTAATATTTTTTGTTTTTCTCAATTTAGGCTTGGGACTGCTGGCAGTAAACAATGTGGTGTTTTTATTTAAAAAATATACCTTTTGTTTAAAACATTGTGTTGCAGCAGCTTGTATTAAATAAATAAACCTTAATTTAAAAAATTCAAAACATGTTTTTAAAAAAGTTATGAAATTTCCTAGTCACATCGTACTTTTTTGAAGAAAAAGGTATTGAACTAAAACATACAAATTAAAACTATTTTATTTTACAAACAACTCTAAGTTGAAAAAATAAAACATTTGTTATATTTATAAGCCAATTTAAAAATTTTTTAGTTAGTAAGACTTTAATTTAACAGCGAGCTTTAGCATTTGGTGTGTTTTGACGCAATTTAAGCTCATGTTTTCGTGTAGAAGGAGGTGTTTTGGATTTTTCCAAAAGCAATTAAATTGTTATTAACTGCCTAAATTTGTTTTTTTCTTTTAAATTTCTTGTTTTATCTCAAAAGTAAAAATTGTATATTAAAAAGTAACGTATAAAAATTACATTTATTTTAATTTTTCTCTTATTAGGCGTTGATGATACTTTCGTTACACAAAATTATGAACTAAAACAACTTATTTAATTTACAAACAACTCTACCAGATTAACAAATTATATCTTCTATTTTACAAATAACTTTTAAAAATTTCAAATCAATACTTGTTAAAGACAAACACACAAATTTTCAACATCCCTACCAAAATATTGAATCTGTTCTGTATGTTTGACCAACCGCAATTGCAAAAAATGATCGTTAACATAAAACCATCACATTAGTTTATTCCTTTGATTTGATAATTTGAAACACATTTTTCAGCACATTTTGGTCCCGTTTGCTTGCTTGCTTGTTTATTTGCTCATGGATGTGAGTAATAATGAGCAAACTTTCGGATATTAAATAAAACTGAAACTGCAGATAAGTTTTAGATGCTAAGCCCATGAATGACGCCATAAACATAACTTATTGCTGAAAACGTTACCGTCTCAGTACCTTCTCAGTTGTGTTATTTTTTTTAAATGCGTATTGCCTAGGGTCTTTTAATTTTCTTAAAATATATTATCTTTGAGTTTTATACACTCGTACTCATACATATATTCTGAAAAAAATGGGGTTTGGATTGTAACTAGGTTCCAGCACATTTTAACATACAATATAGAGTATACCCTAGAGATCCACTTGTACCACTAGCACCACCCTTAAGTTATAGAAGGTTTTATTTATCCACAAAATGCAACGCAGAAAAAGGTGTTTTGCATTTAATAAACAAATAACAACTAAAAATTATTTATATTTATGTGAATGTTTGTGAACATTCAGGCATAATAATTAAGATTTTGTTATAAACATTAATAAAACGTTATTTTGGGCAAAACAACTAAAAATTAATTCCGGATTTATTTTGTAGAAATCAGTTATGACATTATAAATCTCTTTAAGTTAAAATTAAAGTACATTCAATTTTGAGTGCTGTTTTTATGTACGATTCTGTACGAACAGACCAGCGGCCACTTTACAATGTTGGCAGCTCCCAGATAAGACTAGCGGCGTATGCGGTGTTCATCGGCGCCGCTGGCAGTTCCGCATAATTCCTGCTAGGTCCACAAGTGCACGAATGACTTTAACCACCAACCGAACCTGTAACTCATTTATCAATCATTAAAGGATGAAACGCTGAGTTGATATGACGTGTGAGCACATGCCATGAACACCTCAAACAAACTTTGATTACTCAACTACAAATAAATGTTAAGTTAATATGATTTTAACATCATAAAAAATAGATTTAAAAACAACGTTTTTCTTGCGCCCTACAAAGTATAAAGTAATATTGCTATGAGTTTGACAGAATTCCTGAATAACTTGGTCACATTATGGTAACATATTATAACTTTTTTTACTTTTTTTTGCTAGGTGGCAATATATGATCTATCGGGTATAATGTTTAAAAAACACCATCGTATTGAATTCGCGGACAGACAAAATCTCAAACAGACAACAAAGTTACTTAATAAAAACGTTGTAATAAAACTTAAGAGAATAAGAGAACCGTTGTAGGCGCCGTAGCACAGTGGTGAAAGCAGTTATGCTATCATCCTGCCGTCGTGGGTTCAAATCTCAGTCACGGCGAGGCGTAATTCCGTTGAGCAAGGAATTCACTCACACTGCTCAGGCCAACTCAGCCTTTCATCCTTCACTGGTCGATAAATGAGTACCAGTTTCACGACTGGGATGTAATAGGGTTCGGCACATTCCGATTTCGGAGACACGTGCGGGTGGCAGGTAATACTGTGTGATCCCATATGCACGAGTCGTTCCCGGCGCCTCTGAAGCTTCGCAACTGGCGCTTCTAATCGATCCTATTATTACTATTATTATTATTACTAGCGTATAAAAACAATGAAAAAAACCAAGAAGTGTGTGAGACTGCACAAGCAGCAGAATTATAGGCTTTAGTATGTGGAGAAAGGATAGTATCAGAAAGACCTCAAGAGAGGGAGTCGCAGTATAATCAATTCTAGACAAAATATGTAAAGACTAAAGTTGTAGGACTTAGGAGAAGGATCATCTTAGATGTGTTTTCAGAATAAAAAACTTCGTCATCTTTCCTCGCAACATTAAACTTTTAAACAAAGTTCGGAAAAAAGTAAAAACAAAAAAGTTCGAAGTAGGAAGATTAAAAAGTGTATAAAAAAGTCATGGATTGGAGGAAGAGAGAGTGGATTTAACTCTCAAACCTTTGGTGCTGTGGTGGCCAAGTCAGTAGACATTTAGATGAAACATCTTTACAATTCAACTCTCAATCATCCCGAGTAGCCTATATTATCGGAAACCAGCGAGTCAAGTTGTTCTCCGAGCGGCGGGTTAAAGAACAGTGCCACCAAGCTTTGTAGGAGACACTTTGATTGATTGATTGATTGGTTGGTTGGCTGGTTGATTGATTGGTTGGTTGGCTGGTTGATTGGTTAGTTGGTTGGTTGGTTGGTTGGTTGGTTTAGTTGGTTGGTTGATTGGTTGGTTTTTATTTTATTCTTAGGCGGTTTCACTTTACACCAGCCCAGTTCCGGACGGATTTTGATTTTAATTTATTCGAAGACTGATCGGACGAAAAAAAGCCATGGGATTTGCAAGACCACGTGACCGTAAACGCCGCAGTGAATGCACCGGCACATCGCCGGCAACGTGTATGCAGGAGCCGTGGATTAACCCGTCAATTGAGTTCAGTGATGCGCTAAATAAAGTGAAAAATTCAAAACATAATCTTTTGTTGTGCGTGTGTTGACAACTGCTTAAAAGTTGTTATTTGTAAATTATTTACCAGTTATACTTATGCGGATTCGATTGATTTGAAACTTCTTCATATAAATACGCTTTAAATATGGATTAAAATTCGCGCATTACAAGTAATCGTTTTTCGACCAACCAGAGTAGATTCCGTTATCTTAAACATCGGTTAACCGGAGCGGATCGTGTGCATCTGGAGTGATTGAATTGAGTTCATCTCATTCCAGTCTCGGAGATTGATTAATTCGAACCCTCATTTTCTGTGATTTGTTTTCGACCCGCGTGTCTACGTGCGTAAAATTAAACACAGACACACACATGCACATACACAGACACACAAATTTACAAATAAACACATACGTATGCACACACACATATATAAATGTTTGTCCTCAATATGAATCCAAACCGCTGGACCAATTTCAACAAAATTTGGCATGGAGGTAGATCTAAAAAAATAGGATAGGGTTGTTTTTATTATTATTTTTATTTTTTATGGACAAAAACCTCGAGACAAAAAGTGCCTATATGCAAGGGTATCTTATATCAAGATATTTTTGCTATATGTACGAACAAAAACAAATTAGGAGGAAGAAAGAAAGAAAAACCCGATTTGACTATATAACTTTTTTTGGTTTACGTATTGCACTGTAAACAATGACATTATTATTTGATTTTATTTTGCATGAATTTAATAATTTATGAATTTAAATCGTTCAACAAAATATATAAAAAAAAGAAAAAAAAAGAAAGAAATATTTTATAAAGAGACCATCAAAAGAAAGTTTTCTTCTTCGGCTAGATTAATGTCCTCAATCACCAGTGCTTCACAGTCATCTGAAGACTCATTGATGGATTCACTTCGCGTTGAAAGTTCATACGCCAGATGTTTCTCTTTCGTTCAGTTCTATTATTTATTTTCTTTTATTTTTCTTTTATTTTCTGTCATTCTACATCTGATTGATTAGAGATAACAACACATTTTTAATTTTTTTAAATAATTTTTAAGTTTAAGCAATTAGTTATTTTAATCCTGTTTTATCAGATTTTATTTGTTTGAAGCTTTTTTTTGAAAACCGAGTGGAAAAACAAAAAAATTAAATTGAAAAGTTTAATTTATTTGTTGTCATCGAAACCTTCGCACTAAAGATTCGCAGACGACGGGAAATAATAAAGAGAAATACTTCAGTTCTAGGCGCCATCTTGGTTTGTGTAATTGAAACTGACCCTCGCAGTATACATCATAAAGAACTGTCTCGACTTACGTTCAAAGTTTCAGACGTTCGATAGATGGCCGAGGAATATTTATTTTTCGAGCAGAAAAGAACGAAGAATATGGCGAATAAAAACCAGCTTCACTCATATACATAAGTATGTAAACATTTATGTACACACATACACACATTTTTACAGGCTTAAAATTTCTCTATTTGGCACAAAAATCTCGCCAAAATCAAAACCCGCCCGTTTCTAATAGAAATATATTTACTTACATGCATACATGTATGCATACCATAATTGTCCATGGGTCAAATTTTGCCAACATGACCCGATACAAACGTTGACCCGACCCATTTACTTTTTTAATAAAGTGAACCGACCTGACCTTAGTGACCTTACCCATACCTAATAACTTATCAATCATTTTAAATTTAATATAATTTTTTCTACTTAAAAAATAGTATTTAATATTACAAGAATCCAACTTTTTGTCCACATCTCACGGTTTCGATCGATCCAACTTTTGTGGCTGAAATTCATGAACCGAATTCTGTAACTTTTATGCCCAAAAAAGATAAGTTTTTCACCCAACTGTGCTAAACTTGCTGAAACGCAGTATAGAAAAACAGCTGTTTTATTTATTTTTTGTTTCGTTTCTCCAAAATTGCAATAAGCTTGTGACCTTTACTGAATCAGAGAAAACTTTATAGGCAAGAAGTTCATCGTCAAAGGGAAATTCATAAACACCTCTGTTGGGTTTGTTTGACGTTGATGAAACTTTATCATGAAACCTGGCAAATTGATCAGATCGTGTTTATTTCGTGTTTATTTAAAATAATATTCTGTCTTTATGGTAATAATCAAAGTTGAACTCTTTCTAAACTTTTTTAGCTGGCCCGACCCGACCCGACTCGCCCCGAGTCGACCAGACCCACTATTAAGTCCGAGATTCCAGACCCGACCCGTCTCGACTTGACCAGTGGACACTCTGAAACACACATGCATACATCACACGCATATACATACCTGTGCATACATACATACATACATGAACAGATATACACATATATACATAGACACACAAGCAGATATATACATATACATACATAAACACACGAACAGATATATACACATACATACACACATACATGAACACACAAGCAGATACACACACATACATAAACACAAGCAGATATACACACCAGTGATGGGTAGTTACTAACTATAAATAGTTAACTACTAGTTATTAACTACTCTAAAGTAGTTAAGGAATAGTTAATAACTACTTTTTGTGAGACTAGTTATCAACTAGTAGTTAACTATTTTTGAGATAGTTATTAACTACAGTAGTTAACTATTTTTTTAACTACTTTAATTTTTTTATTAATTTTTTTAAAACAATTACGACATCTGTGTTTTTTAATTTATGTACTGGTACATCACTATCTTATTGGCTTTGTTTCTTCTTTTTCATTCTCCGCTTCGTTGTTTGTTTAAGTTTGTTATTATTTTCGTTTAGGTTCGATTTTCGATTAGGTGACGAGTGTGTTGCGATCTATTACAATGAATAGCAAAATAATTAAAGAATGTTTTACTGAAGTAGTTTTTAAGGACGATGAAAAAAATTTTACGGCATTATGCGATACATGTCATAAAAGAATTTCTGGAAATGTTACCAATTCATTCAACTTTCTTAAACATGTAAAAATGAGTTTATATTAGTTATCGTTTTATTATGAAAGTTTAATGCATTTAAGTATTTTTAGATAATTTTATCATGTATCATTTAAACTTTTATTTTTATGCTACACATGTTTAATTTACTTGGTGTTTTACTTTTGGTAAGGTTTGTTAGCTTATTTTTGCCAACTGTGTGCGCCCACCATCATATTTTAATTTTAGCATTTGTTAAACCTAACTATACTAAGCTTAGAATAAGACTTATGGTTAATTTTTGCTATTTATATTTAAATTTTCAAGTATGAGTATAACGAACGAAATCATTTCTTCAGATTATGAAACCAATAGTCACTGCAATGGATATCTTCCAAAGCGAGAAGTCATATATTGGCCACATAATTCCGACCATCATTGGAATAAAAAAAAATTACATTCCTGTTCAGAAAAAACCATCAAACCTCTTATACAAGCACTATCTCGGGGTATAGAGAAACGATTTGGTCCTGTTTTAGGAAATGAAGAGTATCTGCTAGCAACAGCGATAATTCCCCAATTCAAATTGAATTTTTTGTCCGATGAGCAAAAAAATATTTGATTAAAGAAAAATTATTGGCTTACATAAAAGAGATGAATCAAGAGCTTGAAAAATCAGGTTTATTTAACTTGTATTTAATTGCAAATGTTAAAAGGTTTTTTTTTGGTTAACAATTAACAATACACAGCATTATTGTTTAATTATTGTTTATTAATTATTGTTTTTATAAATATCTGTGCAGGTTGTAAATCTAGAAGCTCTACCTCAAAAACAATCACCTCTGTTGACAATGATCAGTGCAGTGAAAATGACGATTGGTACGACTATATGGATACTGGATACCATACCAAACTCCTTTGACAATGTATTGGCTGAACAGCTTAATGATTATTTATCAAACCCGTCCAAGAACATCCAAAGTCTCTTCCATTATCCAGATGTTTGTGCAGCATTTATAAAGCTCAATTCAACATTGCCAAGTTCAGCAGCACTTGAAAGACTTTTTAGTGTAGCAGGACAAATTTTATCTGACAGACGAAGTAAATTGTCTGATAACCACATCGATATGATGATTTTTTTAAGAGATCATCTTAGATATTCTGTAAATGCTTTTGATAGTATCATTTTGTAAATGATTGTGTAAATAAAAATGTAAATAATTATATTTTGTTATTGGAAATTACATTTGTTTAAAATTTTAATGTTAAAAAGTAGTTAACTACTAGTTAACTACTTGGCAGTAGTTAAGTAGGTAGTTAATAACTACTGCTTTTAAAAGTAGTTAGGAAATAGTTACTAACTACTTTTTTTGTGAGTAGTTAAATAAAGTAGTTAACTACTTTTAAAGTAGTTAAAAACCATCACTGATACACACACACGAGCAGATATACACATACACACATACATGAACACACAAGCAGATATACACATACACACATACATGAACACACAAGCAGATATACACATACACACATACATGAACACACAAGCAGATATACACACACACGAGCAGATATACACACACACGAGCAGATATACACACACACATAAACACAAGCAGATATACATACATAAACACACGAGCAGATATACACACATACATACATAAACACACGAGCAGATATACACACATACATACATAAACACACGGGCAGATATACACACACACACACATACATACGTACTCCTCTCGTTCTTATTCTCTCCTGGGGAAGCGCCATAGAATGAACATGCAGTTCAATAGCTCTTTGATGTGGACGTCGCGAAAGAATCTGCGACTTGTGTATCTATATATAAATACATATGAATACATACTTGATATAATTTGGAGCTTGAGTTCGATGATGAATTAAACTAAAATAAGAACAATAATAATAAAAATAATAATAAAAGTTATTATTGTTATTTCAACTATAAAATATTAATACCTTCAATCAAAGGTGCGGCTTGATTAGATTTCTTCCATTTCCGGGTAAACTAAGTTCGGTTTTGCTTTGAAGAAATATTCTCTGCCAAGTGTAAGTTTAATTTCATCATTGAAATGCTTTTATTCTCTAAATAATAGTAAATAATAAACTTTAAAGAACTTATATCAGGCGGAAATTCAAATTTCTAACTATCGACAAAAGTTAATACTGTTTTATTAGTTTTATACACATTTTTTTATCGGTTTGATAATGCATTACAACCGTTTACAGACGTTTCTTTTTCTTCGATTTTCATGGAACAGTTAGCGGATGGTTGAAATCTTCTTGATTTGACAAAACATTAAAAATTTTAATCATGCACTGAGAAAGTGACTAGCTGGAGCCCTTGAATTTGGGTCAGCTAAAACGAAAGAGTCATACGGGGGGGTGAGGGGGGGAGGGTGTGACAGAGAACCTGTCAAAGTTAAAATTAAAAACTTGACAGGGATATCGTCTGAACTGTCAAAGCCGATTAATTGGTCCTTGATCTCATGTAAATGTCACAAGAGGCATGAATGGTCATCTCAACGCAGCAGGTCACTATTGATTTAGAGATTTAATTTAATCTTGTGCTTGATATTTTTTTTTCTTTCAAAAATCGGTGCCGTTGTGCTTTTTATCATTATTCTATTATACTATCTGTTATTTATTTTAATCATTTTTTTTTATTATTTTATCGCCGATTTGTATTAAAATGGATTTTTCGACGTCAACTTTCATCAACCATTTTTTAATTTGTCTTTCGACAATTTTACAGTGTTAGACAGCTTTACTACGAGTAACCCTATTAATTAAAACTGTAAACAATTACTAGCACAAAACAAGCAGTATAACGGCAGTACAAGTACAAAGCACAAGTAACACTACCAATAAAAGACCTAAAAAAGAAAAAAAAACTAAGAGCTCGAGACAAGTACAAGATTAATTGTACGTAGGCAGCGTACATCCAACATCGGCCCGTCCATCACCGATCGCTCAGCGCCGGCGAAGCGTGTCGGCACAAAGCATGCTGGAAATATAAACAAAACGAAAAAGTATAAAAGCATTTAACCGTGAAGGTTTGTGGTGCTAAAATACTCGGATTCTTCTACGTTTGATGAGATGGAGATGGAGATAACAAAAGCACTCACTCGCGCCTTCTGCATCTCCGTCTGCTATCTCCACCACCGTCGACCGACCATCTTCACTTTTTCATTCTCATGTCTCCGTGTTATTTTTTTTGGATCTTTGGTGCTTTGTGCTGATGCGATGATGATTGTGGTGTTAAAGATTGGAATTAAAACTAGCGACGGCTCGTCAGAAATGAAGGAAATTAACTAGTGACGATTGTAGTGCCACCAGACAGCGTTAATATAAATTCATACACACATAGGAAATTAACTATGCTGGGGCAATGACTTTGAACCTTTGCTCATTCAGTAGCGCAAGGAACAGCTTACGAGCTGAACATATGGGAGCACACAGTTTCACTTGCCAGAGGTGTTTGACAACACAGTGTGCCTAACCTTATTCCTCCCAGTTGGTAAACTGACACTCATTTCATTGACACAATAAGGGCTGATTCGACTTTCGAACGTGTGCTTGTGCCGCGTACTTGAAGGCAGGTTGCCACTGTCTCTTTCAACTGGTGCTTGTAATAAGAACTGAAAATTGTCGTACTGATGAAATTATGTGATGATGTGGTGAAATGATAGTGTGGAATCACAGATCGGTACAATAGTATGTTGTATGACCTGGTAGTAGTAGATGATAACAAAAAAAGGCTGGTCACTGGTGATTAGCAACTTTTGCAAGTGGTCAAAGAGGTTGCAAACGTTAAAGTCGCCAAACAACACAATTTTGAGGCAAGCAACACAGTTTTTACTTATTTACTATTTACTCATTTACCCATAGAAAGATGAAAGTTTTTACACTTTACAGTAAACAAGAGCACATCCATAGCGTTTAAGGTATTTGCACGGACAATCACTGCACCAACAGACGAATAAATCACATACAATTTCTCATTTTTTTATCTCTTAAATCATTTTTGCCTGCTAATTGGCACACACGTAGTTAATTTCACGCTTGACTTAGCGTCGGTTAATTATAAACATTGCTACTATGGATCGAGGAGTGTTATATATATATATATATATATATATATATATATATATATATATATATATATATATATATATATATATATATATATATATATATATATATATATATATATATATATATATATATATATATATATGAGTAATATACTTTGGCAAAATCCCCTCTCGTAAACACACTCCGTTAAAAACAAACGACCACTTTGCATTAATGACTTTTTTAATAAACTGTTCGAAATATTTAATTTTACGACGTAAACTAGAGTCCATTTTAAAAATTTATATAATACAAATAATAATAATTAGGACTGACTGGCCAGTTTCGACTACAGTCATCTTCAGAGTCCGTAACCTAAAATGTCGTATTACGTAAACAGCTAAAGAATATATAGTAAACATCAACATAGAAATAGTGTTGTGCCTATATTAAATAAATATTTAAATTAAAGTATTTAAAACCAGAGTATGACGATATAAGTAAATTACGAGAGCTTATAAAATTGATAAATGAAAAGAAGTATAAAGATAAATTAAATAATAATTATTATTAATAAAATAAAATAAATAAATATAAATAGATAGGACGAATTGAATGAAGTCTATAATACTAATAATAGAAATTAAAACACTTAAAATTATTAGAAGATTAATGAAATTAAACTATAGGTATCTAGTGACAGTATATTGAAATAAAAAAGTATGAAATAGAATAATAAAAGGTGAAAAATTTAAATAAAACCATGTGATGAATTAAAATAAAAGTAAACTTATATGAAAAATTAAAATAAACGCATGACTGTGCAAATGGGATACATATAGATGATTCAATTAACGCCGACGTCTTGTAGTTATATTTGAAGACTCAAACAAATGTTGAAATGACACCGCTGGAGCCTGAGCCTCAGGTGGAGGCTCAGGTGGAGGTTCAGGTGGAGGCTCAGGTGGAGGTTCAGGTGGAGGTTCAGGTGGAGGCTCAGATGGAGGCTCAGGTGGAGGCTCATGTAGGATAGGCGTGGGTAGTTGCACGATGGGAGCTGGTTGAAGAGATGAGTTGGAAAGGTAGTTAACCTCATCACTTAGTAGACCACGGGGAGATATACCGAGACGATCGCCAACATCTATGACAGGAGTCAAATAAACCGATCCACAGGAAGTGTTTACCTCATTAGTTTTATCAGGCTGTACCAAACCAGAAGCAACGGCCGAATAAGGGGGTCGACTAGTACCGTGACCACAGATTAATAAAGGACCAGAGCTCGTAGCTTTGTTACCACCCAGCATAGCGCCTACCGTCTGAGACCGAAGCACATTATCATCAGCAAAATCATTAAAGTCAAGATTGAACAGTCGTAAAGTTCTATCAAAGTGTGTATCCTGAGTATTTATTGCTGGTCGATATTCTTGTATAAGTAAAGCCTCTGCTATTTTTAATCGACGTGGATCTGAAACACGGTAGAGAATGGTTGTATCATTATCAAGAATCTCGCGAGTAAGAGACGTTTGATGAAGAGATCG
The DNA here is from genome assembly GCA_963978895.1 of Erpobdella octoculata. Taxonomy (NCBI): domain Eukaryota; kingdom Metazoa; phylum Annelida; class Clitellata; order Hirudinida; family Erpobdellidae; genus Erpobdella; species Erpobdella octoculata. Next base: position 3,052,486 of record OZ022241.1, on the reverse strand, counting down.
AAAATGAGATTTAATGTTGCCACCTTGCACGTGCATCGTCAACCGTCGAGCCAATGTCGTACGAGTATGCCCGATATACGACTGATGTAGACCGTCATGTTTATTGCATTTGAATTCGTAAACAACATTAGTCTCTTTCAATGTACCTGATTTAAAGAGATTATTTCGCATTATCATTTGGTGGGCTGTTTTTGATTTATAATAAATTGTAAATAGAAGTCGTTGAGTATTTGGCGAAACAACTCTAACATTAGTGTTAATAATGTCACGAATTATTTTCTCTTCAACTCTATAAGCACTGTGCATCTGAGATCTGTAATATAACCGAATGACCTTGCTTTCCTTTTCATTTTTTAAGACAGGTATATATATATATATATATATATATATATATATATATATATATATATATATATATATATATATATATATATATATATATATATAGGAGCCGATTGAGTGGAAATGGTCCGGCAATCTGCATTAGATTCGGGTAGAACAGGGATAGAAAACAGATAATCGGTTTCGTTTGGAAATATCTGATAGGATTCAAATTTTTTCGAGTGTTACTTTTCCCACAACGTGGAACTAGACTGGAATGGTAATGAGATAAAGGCCCGGGTTTCAATGATAACTAGGTTAGTCTTAAAACACCTGGTGTAAAGGACTATAAACTATTATAAAAAAAAAAAAATGATAACTAGGGTTTTAATGATAACTAGGGTTTTAATTATAACTAGGGTTTTAATTATAACTAGGGTTTTAATTATAACTAGGGTTTTAATTATAACTAGGGTTTTAATTATAACTAGGGTTTTATTGATAACTATGGTTAGAGATAATGTGATAAAAACTAGTGCAGGCAGGAAGAGTTGGAAAGAAAGCTTGATAAGCGACTGCGTAAGGATCAAAGCGAAAGTTGATTCGGTTCGTACTTTTAATTGGAATGGTTTCGTTTAATTCACAAAGGTGTGACAGATATAAAAAATCAATCCACAGTCTGGGCTAGGGAAAACTTTATCCGACAGGGGTTTCCAGGAAAATACAAATGCGATAGTTAGTTAGTCGGAGATGGTTAACACGATTTTATTCGATAGCCGTTATGGAACTTCTTTTGACACACAAATTAAAAAAAAAAGAAGTTATAGTTGCGTTTTGCACTAAGTGCCCCAAAACACAAAAAAACACAGAACACTCTCGAAGCACACAAACAGCATAAAATAAAGAAATAAGGACTAATACAAATGAAAACACAGAAAGTCACATATAAGCTATAGCACGCACATAACAAACAACAGCACTGTCAAAGGATACACATGTTGTATATAGTCAGACAAGAATACCCATACATATTTATACAAGAATATACGCAAATATTCGTACAAGAATTCACACAAATAATTATACAAAAATACACACAAATAGTTATACAAGAAAACCCAAAATTATAAAAATATGCACAAACAAAAACACACAATCTCACACACACATACGCGTGCATGCACCACCACCACCACTACCACTACCACCACTACCACCACAACCACCACCACCACCACCACAGACACGCAGTATCTCAGGGTGGGTGCTCCATCTATCTTCTCAGTGAAGAAACTACGGTAAAGTCACGAGGTCCTTTTCTTTTCATTTATATCGCCATCACCTCTGACCCGACCCTAATCGATATTCCCCTGACATATTTTGCAGCACTGACGCCTGCTGGCGGGCGTAAGCCGCTCCCACGTGTTTAAAAGTCTTGTCGCTGAGAGATCAGACGCCACGTGGCCACGTGGCGAAATGATTTCTTACATTTTGAAAATAAACACACCGAGAAGCTCTAAATTTACCGACGCCATTTTGACACGCTTAGAGCGCCATTTTGAGAGTTTGCGTCGCGCTGTTGATAAAGTGTAATGTTGTTGTTATTTATTAACGACTTTTTCACTTATTCAGTTTTTAAGATGAAAATTAGCCGATCCCGGATGTACTGCAATACCGCACCAACCCGCAGAGAAGTCCGAGATAGCTCGAAACTTTCTCCATTTTTCCAAAAATAAAAGCTTATCATTTATTTACAGTAACGATTGCGACTCTCGCTAAAAATTGAGATTAAGTGAAGATAATTAGAAATATAGAAGATAGAAGAAAGAGACTAGACGTTCGAATGAAAACTGTAAGTGTAAAGAAGACGATTTCAATTTTAAATAATCGAAATTGATCACGTTGACTGCGTTGGATCACCGGGTTGGTTTAAGAAACAGCTGTCGTCATGATATATATATATATATATATAAGCTATGTGTGATACTAATGTTATAAATGCGTTTAAAACAATGCCCAGTAACAGAAAAATGAGTGAGAAAAAGAGAACGAACAAAAAAATGAGAAAGAGAGAGAGAGAGAGAGAGAGAGAGAGAGAGAGAGAGAGAGAGAGAGAGAGAGAGAGAGAGAGAGAGAAAGAGAGAGAGAGAGAAAGAGAGAGAAAGAGAGAACGAGAGAGAGAGAGAGAGAGAGAGAGAGAGAGAGAGAGAGAGAGAGAGAGAGAGAGAGAGAGAGAGAGAGAGAGAGAGAGAGAGAGAGAGAGAGGAGAGAAACGATTCTACGTCACACGAGATTTGGAGAATCTTTGAACGATTTAGTGTTTTTCTTTGTGTTGAAGTACTGGGTCACGGCCCTTATTTAGCCCCTTCAGACCGGCCACAAGATGGCGTCTATAGCGGAATACGCCGAGATCGAGTGACATCCGTAGATCATCTTCAGCGCCTGTAAAGCCGTGTCAGAATCATCATATTCACCATCGTCGCCACCACTAAAACCATCGTCTTCGTCATCATTACCACCACCATCATCAACATCGTCATCATTACCACCACCATCATCAACATCGTTATCATTACAACCATTATTAACACCACCTAGCGTCATCATCATCGTCGTCATCATCATCATCAGCACCTTCTTCAATAAGTTTGATGTAACTAGCGCCTCTCCAGCGGAGCATCTGCTCGTCTAGAACTTGTTAAATTATGTTGGACTTGAAGACAATTTTTTCCAAGTATATATGAAGTTAATTGATATGTTTAAATTTAAATTTAAATCTACTGAAACGATAATGTTATTAAAAGTCATATTAAACCAAATGAGTTCCAGAAAACTAGCGTATTCGAGTATACCGCACAAATCGACTTTTCGCGGCCCGTTGGCAACGAGGCCAAATTTCCATAGGCCCGTGCTAATTTTATAGCAAACCCGTTTTTATAGGTATAAAATTATTCCCATACTTGGATTCATTATCTTGGCTCTACCCGGTCCGTTTGAAAGCTCTGAAATCGAATTCCGGCCCGAGCAGTACTTTAGCTGAATAGCCCTCAACGTAACTTAGCTTTAGTGAAACGTACGACGTACCTTGGTGCAATTCTCTCTCTTTTTTTCTCTTTGTTTCTCTCTTGTGCTCTCTTTCTCTCTTCCGTTTTTGTCTTTTTCTTTTGTCTTTGTAACTATCATTTTTTGACTCAGTCTTTTCTTTTCTTTCTAGTTGTCTTTGTCACTATCTCTTTCTTGCCCTTCTATTTTTTCTCTCTTTTGCTTCTCTTTCTTTTTTTGTCTCTGTGTTTCTCACTTTCTCTATTTTAGTCCAGACGAATCTAAATCATTAATAGTTTAGTTCTGGAAAAATTAAAAAAAAAATAAAATTACTAATGTTTATAATGTACTGGAAAAGTAATTTCACCAACCTTTATAACGCAAAAGAAATGTTGAGTACTTCATGTTGGTTATCTAAAAGCAAGAATGGATGGATATTATCTTGGTACAAAATTATGGTAAAAGAACTTTCAACTCAATTATTTGCATTGTTTTAGCTTTAATTTGTTTTAAGTTAAATAAATAAAAAAATTATAAATGTTTTTAAAAATAAAAAAATATATATTTTAAGGATTATAAATATAAATATAAATTAATACTTTCAAATGAGAATTAAATTCCATATTTAACCCTTGCACGCACCACTGCGAACACGAACCTGATTCATCTTCAGCTTCAGCTGAGGAAGGAAACAAAATAATGAACAAAAAAATATATTTTAGGCTTTCTTTTTTTTTTTAATGTTTTTCATGTTGTTTAAAAGGTGCTAGAAAAGTTTAGAAGGGAGAAGATGGAAGAAAGATTTAAATATCTAAAGAAATCTGCACAATATGCACATGTTACCAAGTTTTTATCACGTTACGTTTTTCTTATATTGCTTTCTTGTTTCTCCGTTTGTCCCAGTGAGAAAATGTGATCAAATTTTGAAGCACTTCCCATCATCAAATCTTGCTAAAATTCAGCGTAGGTATATAATTGTGGTTCATTAACATTCCATCAAATTTTCAGATATATTGGACAAAATTTAAATAACATATAAAATAAAATTAAATACAATCCTGAATAACATTATAACTAAAAATGAGTTTAATAATAATACTTACAAAATTTTCATAAACCTCGTTTTTCTTCTACACTAAAGAGACAGAATTAATTCTCTGGCTATATAACATTTGTTAACATACTTACTAAGATAAGAGCTAACAGTAAAATTCTATAGCTAATAAATTGAGTCGCATTGTTTTATCTCCTTGAATGGTTATTAGTTAGAGAATTTTAGTGTTAGCTCTGAATATTTTAACAAATTGTTTATAGCCAAAGAATTTTTTTTGTCGTTTTAGTGCAGAAGATAAACGGGGTTCTTAAAAAATTTATAAGCATTATTTTTTATTTATATAAGTTCTTATGTGGTTGTGTATGTAAATGTGTAAAATTAACTTAAAATTGCATTTTATATACCAAATTGTAAACAGAATAATAGAAAAAAATTTGGGGATCAATGAATCTCTCTGGACAATTTTAGAAAAAGAAAAGAGAAGGAAATGAGAGATGAAGAGGAAACGAATAAAAAAGGGGGAAGATGGATAGAGATTGAAAGCTGGTTTCCCTGCAAACTTTTATGCGGCGCC